>CACRXK020011274.1:0-16561 GCA_902702795.2 Paramuricea clavata | reverse complement strand
ACATCGAATTTGGCGTTAACACTGGAAATTGCACGTCATCCTCCACGTACGATAATGGACGGTTATTTAACGCCACGTCGACATCAAGCAATACTTCCTCTAACTCGTTCCATCGCAGGAAACCGTTTCCAATGGTCTTGCTTAACGCTGCTTTCACGAGCGCAATCATCCTTTCGAATTGCCTGCCCCACGTAATCCAATGCAGAACTACCGAGCTGTCCGACCAACATTGAACTTTCGTAACTGGAAATCCGATCAATGCCTCCTTTACATTTGAAGCCAAGTTGACTGCCACATGCGCCGCTACCAGTTGAAGCCTCGGAATCGTTAATCCTCGCTTCGGTAGTCTTGATCTCGCCGCGACTAGGCCTTGGTTGGTCCCCGAATCTTGCTCAACTACGGCATAGACACACGCCGCAACCCCGTTACCACTCGCATCTCGAAAGGAATGCAGTTGGATGGCTTCAATTGGCTCTTGATAAACTGCCAAAGATCTCTCAGGTTCCACTTGTACTGGAAGTTCACTGTTCCACTTGTTCCACAACATTGCGAGGGTTTCTGAAAGTGGTGCATCCCGGGCATTCTTGGTGTCACATGCTGCACGGTAGATAAGTTTACCCGTAAGCGTTAAAGGAGATACGAAGCCCGAAGGTGAACACCGTCTTTTCAGTGGGCATTGTAACAGCGACTGTATCTCGTTCTTTATTCCACGCAAGTTCGAGCAAGCTACTATCTCCCCCTTCTGGGGTCCCTAACTGCTGTTTTGCATAGGTAGGATCACCGTCTTGAGACTGTGTCATCTCTAATTCACGCTCATTCGAGTGCCATTTGTGAAGCTTAAACCCCGCATCCTCGAAAATAGTTGTTGCTTTCTCTTTAACTTCTTCCGTTTCCGATACTGATGTTGACCCCGTTATCAAATCGTCCACGTACAACTCTTCACGCAGTTTTGCTACTACTTCCGGTTCTCTTTCTTCCCAGTTACTCAGGTGTGCATCAATGACTCCCCCCAACAAGAAAGGAGATGATACAAGCCCGAAAAGTGCCCTGGTAAATCTCAAGGTCTCTAGTTCTGATTGCTGATCTTTCCGCCAGTGAAATCGAAGCGCGTCTTGGTCGTTTTCGCGAATACGTACTTGCAAAAAGGCCTTTTGCAAGTCACCCGTCAGAGCTACTGGATGAAACCGTCCTCTAACTAACGCATCCCACACTCTATTTTGCAATGGAGGTCCCGGATGTAGACACTCATTCAGCGATGGAACACGGTCTTGTGCTGTTGCAGAAGCGTCATATACGACTCGGATTTTTGTGGATTCTGCATCAGGTCGAATAACTGCTTTGTGAGGGATGTAGAATTCTCTTCCTACGCTCCGCAGTTCAGCTTTCTCAATTATCCCCTCTGCCTTTTGTTCCTCCATTATCTCCCCGTATTTGGTTGTCAAACACTCAAACCTTGCCGCTCGAGTCTGTTCGTTAAACTTGCTAATCGTCGCAAACTATTAGCTTCGTTGTTGGGTAATACAGGATGGTTGCCGCGCCACGGTAGCCCTGTTTCGTACCAACCAGCTGGGTCCCGGGCGAGTTGTTCTTTGAACTCGTCAAATACACTGTGCTGGTCGTTGGTGGGTGTATCTTTCAAACCCAAGACATCCAGGCGACACAGTTCTTCGTAATCAGCCTGGGATGTTTGAGTCAAAAGCATATTGGTCACGTCACAGGATTCTTTTCCAGGGGACATGATGGTCCATCCAAACTGTGTCAACTCAGCTACCGGTTGCCCCGATTTACCAACTCTGGGTGGCTGATCAGTTTTCAACATTGCGTAGTCACTTGCTCCGAGAATGATGTGCACCGGAAGTCGCTCTTTTTTATCAATGTCTTCCATGATGACTCCTTTCAAGTGTGGGTTTTGCTCTATCATGTTCTGATATCTCGGATTGTCTATGAACACAAGTTCTCCTTTGTTCACCTTGGTGACTTCGACTTTCATAGAAAATTTACCCGATGTTCCCTTGATTTCAATGGTTGACAATTCGACTTCCCTCGTAGTCACGCCGAGCATCATATCAATTTTTCGTATTTCTCTCTTGGACGGCCGCTTTGGAATGCGATCCAAAAGTGCTGCCGACGCGTAAGAACTGCCTGCTCCGGGGGTTGAGCAGGGCTCTGCACTTAACACCTTCAACTTCGACTATAACCACTGGGTGCGTAACGCGCGTGTTCATATGACCTCCAGTCACTAAGAGTTGTTCTGATTGCTCACAGATTGAAGTATGGTGTTTCTTGTTACATTTCTGACATCCGAGTTTGCTTTTACAGTTGACAGCACGATGTTGACTTCCTGTGCAATTGAAGCATAGTCTCTTTTCCGCCAGAATCTTTTTTCTTTGTTCTCTTGTTACAACCTTTGGGCAGTTCGTGCCTTTGTGCGTGGTATCCTCGCAGTACACACAACCTCGTTCTCGCATGTCGCGTCCCGAATCCTTTGCATGGAAAAACTTCGATCTTGAACCTTTCCCGCCTTTTAGTTGATCTTTTGGCTCTGATTTTTTCTCGATCGGATTGATATCTTTCCACTTTTTCAGCTCTTTTAGAAGATCATCAAAGCTCCATTCTTGCCAGCCTTCATTCCCGCGTACTAGGTCTGCTTTCATTCCCTTTAACTTGTCCAAAGTTGCTCGCACATTTCCTCCCACATCATCTAATTTGCCAAGTGTATCAAGACTTTGAACGTTATATCTCAGTTGTTTATAGAAATCGTGTATTTTAGTAGGATTTGTCCCTGAAATTACCGGTAGATTGGTGATATTTACTATGTATGCGTTCGCAACTTCAGCTGACTGTCCGTATTCGGTTTCGAGAATATCTTTGGCTTTTGAGTATCCCTCTTCGGTAAATGGCAGGCCGTCAATGTCACAACGTACAGACTCATCAAGTAATTCTTTTAAGTAGGCAAACTTCGTTAAGATTGGTATTTTCGTTGATTCGATTTCCGACGTAAATTTCCCCCAAAACGGTAGCCATGATTCGAATTTGCCGTCAAATTTCGTTATAGGTAACTTCGGTAATTTAGCGGCAGAATTTTGTTTACATTGTTCGCTATTTTCTGCTTCGCTTGCTTTTTCTTTCTCGCGTTCTTTCTCAAATTCAGCTTTTTGCTCGAGTAATTCTCGCTCAAATTCAAGGTTTTTCTTATGATCTTGCACTGCCTTCTCGTGTTGTTCTCGGCGATCGATTTCTTTAATTTGTTGAGCCAATCTTCGTACATTTTCGTCCGCTATAGCAAGTTCGTTTTCGTATTCTTTAGCCCATTCTGCGACGTCTTCTTCGCTCTCGCCCTTGGAAAATTTCTTTTCTTCTACGGTCTCTTTAAGATTGATTATCGCTTTGGTGACATTGTCAATAGATTCTCGCTGACGCTCAGACGCTTGCCGGTCTTGTTTAGCCATTATTTCTTCGGTTTTTCCTTGCCTAAATCTCAGAGCTTTTACTTTGCTCGCGAGTTCGTTTAGTTGTTTATCCATGTTATACTCGAGAATATATAAAATATATTATTTCACAATGTCGATTCTTCACAACAAGCACGGGTTTTTTGCTCTTGATTCGAGCTAACTCACGATTAATCCCGTTCGGAGGTGCCACTGTGTCGTGAATTGCCTCCTATATTCACAACAACTCACTAAAAGTAGAGATTTCAAACGCTATTATGAAAAATATATTTATTCTCGCCCCGTCTCAACTAGCCTGCTCACAGACGTTGTAGTTCTTACGCCAAGCGACGAAATACTACCGTCTGCTTACCCGAGCGCCAAACTGAATTCCGCTACGTCGACCAATCAGAATTTACCTTCCAAATTCTGGAAAGTGACGTCAGTTGATTTAGGAGCGGAATAAATATAAATATATATTTTAAAAGCAGTCATCGGTTGAATTTTGGTCAAAATTGCACATAAATTGAATTTAAAGATACTGATACTTGTCCAGGTAATAAAATGCACCATTAATGATCAGATTTGGATATTAAAGATGTTCGGTTTAATATATTTAAAACGCGGACAGGATTGGCATATTTATACTGTATGAATCTTAGCCAGACGGCATCAAATGCCGAATATATTTCGCTGAAATTTGAACGGTTTATCTTTATAAGACAACAGAACTCGGAAGACAGAAAATTTTATATAATACTGTGGCTTAGAAAGCGAAATATTAGCTTCAAAGTAAACTAATTTGCTGTCTGAGCAACCACTTCTGAATGTAAACTGTAAACACAACACAAACCCGAGAAACTTGTATTAAAATTGCGCCGTGATGAATTTTCCAATTCGCCCAAACTTCGAAACGTTTAATATACTCTAACTTGGTTATACTTTTCTACATGACAATGAGAGCTTAATCTTTTAGAAGTTTTCGTCGAAGTCATGGCATATAGGAAGTATCAAGAGCAACATTTGGACATATCCTGGTTCCCGATTGATTGTTTGTCATTGTTATAAACAAAAATTTAAATTTCGCCTACTGCATTGCTTTAGCACTTTATATACACCGATTGTTTGTTGAACATGCGAGAAGATGATAACAATATTATTCTACGTAAACATCGTGAAGTTCAACGCTATAGTTTCCAAAATATATCCCACGCAAGTAAACAAATTTCAAGTTTCAACCCAAACAATATATTCCAATGCATGTGCAAGGGCTTTTCCCAGTTCCCAGTAGCTAATCTCTCAATATATAAGGCGGATTTCAATTGGCTCTAATGTTTTTGAACACTGCCAGATGATTGGCTCGGCTAAAACAAAGGGAATTGAATATGCAGCTCGGGTAAGCAGACGGTAGTATTTCGTCGCTTGGCGTAAGAACTACAACGTCTGTGAGCAGGCTAATTATTTGTATGCCATTTGATAGTTACAGTTTACTGGGCCTATTAAGTACTAGTTAAAACATGAGCAGTCGATCTTTATCTGATATACAAGTGCTTAAATAACGACCCATCTTGTGAGTTCATTGACGAAGTATTTTTAAAAATAAACATTGTCTAAGGCGCAAAAATCAAAGCTAAAGTTTATGTAAATCAGGACCAAATCATTATCCGATTTACAAACATTGATTAAACATTCACTTATTTTTTAATGAAATATAAGATATTCAATATACAATAATCAGTTGGTTTATTCTGATAATTCTGTATGCGACTATAAACGGCATACGCGTTTATTTAAAACTATTTCAGGACTGGTGTTTCTTTAGTAAGGAATCCTCTGAGAAGCGAAATACTTTTAAGCGCGTCCGTTGCCAGTTACGTTAATCGCAATTATGAACAGTGTAGCGAAGAATGCCCTTACGAGTGTAACTAATTAAACCGCATAATTAAGACGCATGCTGTTCAGAGTTCATTTCAGTGCTGAATGTTAAAATTATTATACAGTAGGTGAATTAATTTTGTAACTTATAAGATATGAAACTCTGTTTCACATTTATTTGTACGCTTACTGTTTAATTAATTGCTGCCGAAGGCAGCACTCCTAATCTTGACACGAAGGTTTCTCCAGAGTTTACTCGACCCAGTCTTTCGCGCCGATCTATGTATTGGCGAGATCGAGATCTTGTGTCTGTCCAGATGTCGTAATTCCGGGGGACGGAGTGCGAGAAAAATATTGAATTGCGTGCACATAAATTGCAAGCTTTTTACTCTGGATTTGACTTGATGCAAAATATACGAAGAAACCAGGTAAGTATGGCTTTATTTCTTTGTGCTAATATCCATCAACGCGATGAACTGTTTGACGTTCATTCTAGAGGCAAGCAATGTGCTTTTATGAGTTTATCGGCGCTTCGTACAGCCCGAAATATCCCATTGTCCGCATGCTCGTTTAGAAACAAAGAGACAAGATGTACTTATTAAAGAGTTCTGAGGTATTGAAACAATATAATTTCATGAATTTCCCGGCAGTTTTAATAATAGCCGAACTGATCTATTCGTCAATAATACCTTATGTATACAAGGAGTCGAAATGTACTTTATATAGTAATTTGTTTGTTATGTGCCAAGCCAGTCAAGACGATGAGTTTATATAGTGTTCATTTCTAGATGTTTATAGTTTAAAAACAAACGTGCAATGTTGTTAAATCAGGCTTACTGTAATAAGATTCCTAGAGCAACCCACTGTGAATTGTTGTCTGGACATATTGTCTATTGATTTATACAGTACCAGCAATTATATATGTAATAGTATGACAACTGACTTTTGTATAAGGCCTCTGAGTTATGTCCATTGTTAGCATAATATGAAATAATCCTACCGCCGGTCAACATTAATACATTCATCTGGCTGTGTTACTATACATTTCAGAGTATATTATATTTTTCGATAATGCTCACAACATATAAATACTAGAAGTTACTATCGCAAGAGTGCTGCCTCGCTCCCAAGGAATCAAAGGCAGCATGTGCATGCAATTTGCTGAATGAGGGCACAGAACAGAGACTAACAACGGCCGCATTTCTTGGTTTTTCCTATGATTTTGGCGTAACTGTAATTCGCCATCAAAATGCTGACGCCATGTAGCCAATCTCGTACCCAGAGCAATGCCTGTGCGCGGGCTAGGATGGCATTAGCTCTGGGGAAATTGACAACCGGAACCCCTAAATTTAGGGGCCGGTTCCGGTTCTTTGTCGGCATGCACGATTGATAAATGTTAAACCAATCACAGCTCACAGGAAAAATTCAATTTCCCCAGAGCCAATGCCATCCTAGCCCGCGCACAGGCATTGCTCTGGGTACGAGATTGCCATTTAGCCAGTGCGCTTATGAGAGGCATTCACCCTCTGATAATATTCAAAATGGCAGGCATCCAGGGGGATGCCTCTCATAAGCACACTGGCTAGGATGATTAATCATGGCGACGGCGTAGCAGCGGTTACACCTTTTTGGCTGAGTTAACCTTCTGTGTGTCTTTATTCTGTAATAAGGTACTGTTTATATCATCCCACTTTGGCAGTACGAGATCAGATGTGAGGCGGGATCATTTTGATGTATTGAAATAAGTCACAGTGCACGATTGAGCGAAAAACCACATTTTTTCTAGAGATAGACTATAGTTTACTGTAAACGAAAAGTTGTTCAAGCAGCAATAATAATTTTCTTGTACTACAAGATCTTTTTACCAGCATCTGAACTTTTGTTTAGCCTAGTGACTTATTTCAATACATCAAAATCATTCATCATGTAAATCTGCCATCATATAAACAGCCCCTAAAGGCGGTTTTCCAGTCCTTGCACGAAGCTCCTCGCAGCTCCCTGCGAGTGCTTGCATCTAATTAAAATGAACTGTTTAGCATTGTGATTGGATGAAAGTGCTCATGCATCGCTCGTAGCGAGCTGCGAGGAGCTTCGTGCGAGGACTGGAGATCCGCCTTAAGACACCTGTTCAGGAGGCATGCCTGTAGAAAGTAGGAAGTTATGGAGCGACGCTACCTCCAAGTTCTAAAGGGCTAACTCCAAACCAAAATATACACTTGAGTAACTTGTGTAAATGTGTAATTCAAGAGTTGAAATATGAATTCTGGAGTTACTGGCTAATTCCAAAAATGATTTGGAGCTACGTATAACTCCAAAAATCATGAAAAAACAAGGTATTTAAGCCTCGAGTTACTGCCTAACTCCAAAAAGTATGTGTATAGCGAGGCGAGTCAGCATATAGCCGCTAGGTACATACATGTAAGGTTGAAGTTACTTGCTGTGTTGCTAACTCCAAAAATCATTTGGAGCTTGTTATCTAAGCCAGGAGTTACTGACTAACTGGAATAACTGCAAGAACTCTCAGAATGCACTTCTATATTCCGCTGTATTAAATAAGACTGAAATATCCAGAATATGCGCATAAACAGGACATTGACACACTTGGCATTTTGCTCTTGTTCAGAGGCTAAATTTTGATCTGCAGTTGACTGTTGAGGCAAACCCATTCTCGTACACCGCGTCCTTGTCATGCTCTGTTGATGATCGTGTGTATAAGGCGGGCTCTGGGTACGTGAATGTGGCATAGTCTAGCTCCATTTAAAGATTGGCTACCTCCACAAAAATAAAATCTACAGGTATGTCAGGAGGTAGGAAATTAAAGTTCAATTTGAATATGAAACACCTTGCACAAAGTCGAAGGTAAGCTAAATATTCTAATTCTACTTTCTTGGCATGGGCGATTTTATACTTCAATGCTTACAATTTCTTTCTTATTTATGTACAATTATAACACTGTCAGTGGCAAAGCTAGCCTGCATGATGAGGCTATGGCAAAGCAGCCATAGCAACAGGTCATGCTACATGTATGCAAGTTTTTAATGATTTGCAATATTCAAATAGATGCAAGTTTGTTAGTATATCATGACCAGTTGCCATGGCTACCTTGCCACTGAATACTGCAGAATATCATATATAGAAATACTAAGTCATTTTTTGTCTCAGTTATCGTTTTAATGGCTACCCGGCCTACCCCTATCGCAGAACAACTGAACATTCTGCTACTTGTTGACATTTTTGTTTAATATGTCCGCTTCAGATGACACCATTGATTGTAATGTAATGGTTAAGATTGTACTCAATAAGAACTGCAAAACTATATAACAAGAAAGAAATTGTGAGTATTTATATCGAAAAATATTGTATACCCTGAAAGATAGTGACAATTGTAGCTCGGTAGGATTATTTCATAATGTGCTATAAACAATGGACATATCTCAGAGATATAAACAGACCTTGTACAAAAGTCGTAAATACAATCCACAATGGGTTGCAAATTGCATAGGAATCTTATTAAGCCCGATTATTAAGACGTGCATGATATACACATTGGAATGCGTTTGTTTTTAAAACGTGCTGAAAGCACATTGCTATAAACATCTAGAATGAATTACACTATAAACTCATCGCCTTGTCACATCGCCATACAAAAAAGTATACTTTGACTGCTTGTATATTGTATAAAATAAGACGATCAGTGAGCTAGCTTTTTAATAAACTGCTGATAAATTCATGTGATCATACTATTTCAATACTTCTATATCGAACACCTCTGATCGAACACTAAACAGCAGATCTAAATATAAATATGCCTTCATGTATATCACCAGAAAGAAATAAAGCCATCCTTACCTGAATTTTTCAAAATATATTTGTCGATCGTAATCGTTTGCATCTGAATGATGATTCTGATTGTGAAAATTCAACATACTCGCAACTGAAATCCGAAAGTTTAAAATTGTTCACCCCCTCAAAATTTACAACGATCTTTTGAGTATGCTCCCCCCCCCGAATATTTTGCACAGACATCCTCCCAAAAATCAAGATTTTGACAGTACACAATCTCGCAGGCTCGGGGAACGAGATTGGACAGTACATAACTCGGGCGGAAGACTGGGGCGAGTAAATGCAGAGTGTCAAGAATGACAGGTGGGCAATTTGTCTGAGCATGCGCGAAGAAAATCAATATGGCGACATATATTGGGAGTGTTTCGTGAATTTATCTGGTTTTAAAGCTGATAAAACAACATTTTAATGAACGAAAACTTTGTAATATTTAGTGGAAAACATTAAGCTATGCATTCCAAAGGTTTTATATTGAAAATAACTACTTTTCCTTTATTTTATTACTTTTTACGCTTTGAAAACAGGCAAGCTCATTTTTTTTGCAAAAATCTAATCTAATATTTTACCCATCATTTGTTTAATCTGAACAGAAATAGATAGAACAGTGGGCTATATAAGTTACAAAGGTATTGTTAGCTGATCTGAAAGATTTCAGTATTCCTGGTACACATTTCATTCTTTGAAATGTAATTTCAAAAATTAAATATGCATATCAAAAACCATAGTTTTTATTAGAACAACACATAGCAAGTTGTTATTTTCTATTTTTACAAAAACAAGTTTGGAAACAGTATTTAGTTCTCCAGCTTGATGTCACATTCCATTTATTTGGGTATTTCAATAAAGGAATGTGAAATAATAATCAAATCTTGTGCAAAATTTGATACCAACACACATGTGAACAGATACTATCACCTAAAAATAAAAGAAAACAGAACTTAAATTTACCATCTAATGCTATGAAAAATTTTTTAGATACTACAGGCATATAGTGAGCACAATTCTTTAACAAACTAACTAAAATAAGTTAAGTTATACTATGATAAGAGGATGGCAATATATAACAACATCAAATGTTGTCATCTTCAGTGTCCAAAAAAACTGCCGCGCGCATTTTTCGTGGTCGCATAACTGGTATTGCCACAAACCCAGGTGAAAAAGCAATTAGAAAAACCTGGTTTTGGGTGATGAGCATAGTCAAATTCTTGACTTATTCAATTTTCTATGTTTTCCCAGGTAAACAGATTAAACATTGAAATAAGCCGCATTGGGGACCTCATAGAATCCAAAATATTGTGTATGGACCAGATTTTTTTCAATTTTCTGTGATATACATAACACTAGTTATAATTTAAGGGTCAACCAGTATTGTTCAAGACACATTTTCCTTCCAGAACACCTTTTCAAAATACTAACCCAAGCATGTCAAAAATAGTGTACATTTACAAGGGCAATTTCAACCCTCTGGCACATTTTTCCCATGAATGATTTCAATTCTAATAAAAAGACTATAGATAAAACGTTGATTTAAAGCTAGTTTCAAGTGATGAGCATACCCTAATTTTTAAGCTATACCTCAAAGAAGATGGGCCATTTCAACATAAACATTGCAGGGGCGGATCCAGCCCCAAAACTGACCGTGGCTCCTAAACCACGCACAATTAGGGGGGTCCGCATGCCCCCGGAAAATTTTTGAAATTTGAAGCCCGGAAACAGGGCATGCCCCCGGAAAAGTTTTGAAATTTGAAGCCCGGAAACACCATTTCCTGCAATCTGAGCGGCATATTTCCTCCTCAAATTTCGGTCTATGGACGGTGAAGCATGGCCATCATTTGCTTTTGGTGCCACCAAAAGTGATATTAAATATATCAACAGCTTGGGTAAGGATAGTACGATTGAATTGTAAGCCAATTACCGTCGCTAAGGTAATCATCATCGACGTGAATTCGTAATTATGCGCATTATGCATTCCTTCGTTAGTTACTGCTGCTGTATGATCATATTTTCAAGAACTGACATGGCAGTGTCAGACAAGCACTTTGCAAAGGCAATTTTAAGCCAAGTGAACGCTCCATTCGCAACAGGTGAATCAGAAAAGTAAACAATTTGAAACGGCTCCCAATTTCATAAATCCGTTCATGTCATTAAATATATGCTAAACATAGATTGTTTGGGTACTTATATTGTAGAATAAACTAGAAATTTTCGTAAAGATAAATTTTCCAATGCAGGGGGGGGGGGTCTTTTTTAGCAGCATTAAAATAGCTTGCACGTGAAATTTAAAAGGTTAAAACGCATTTTGAGTTGATGGACGAGAAATTTGTGATGTGTTTTATTAATGGTCCAAATATCAGAAATATTGCTGAATTTTATGTCCTTCAAATAGGCGCTGAAACTATAACTTTTGGCACTAATGCCTTTACGCATGCTTAATTCATGCATTTACCTTATTTGTATAATGTTACTTCACTTTTTTTACAACATAGTTAAAGAAATCCATGTTGAATTAACCCATTTGTGTGC
Organism: Paramuricea clavata; assembly: GCA_902702795.2. Taxonomy (NCBI): domain Eukaryota; kingdom Metazoa; phylum Cnidaria; class Anthozoa; order Malacalcyonacea; family Plexauridae; genus Paramuricea; species Paramuricea clavata. The sequence goes on along the minus strand of CACRXK020011274.1, from coordinate 4,892 downwards.
AAGGTCTTTCCAATGATGAGTAAATTATCCAAGAACTAGACAAAGTAATGTAGCACAGAATGTGGTATTTGGGTGTGTATTATGACAACAGTAATTGAGTGAACTATCATTATCATTTGCTTGCATGGCCAATAGCTACATGGTTCTTTGAGTAACAGCTTATAAGACAATGGGGGGAGGATGTTGGTGACTACCATATTACCACCCAGTTGCCAGAAATCTCAATTCTTTAACCTATTGAGAGCCAGCACTCTCCCCTTCACAAGTAAAGTCATCTGCTGTTAGACAAAGTAAAATAATAAAGTACGGCACTTTAGGCCTCATTAGGGCACACAGCGACTCAATGGGTTAAACTTATATATACATTTCTTGCAAATTTGCTTAATGTATATCCTACCAATTTATAACTTTCCAATAGATGTAAAAATAGTAAAATTAATTTTACAGCTTCGTTATACATGTAGTTATTCAGCCACCATTCAATGACTTTCAGGAATTATTTGGGGGAGGCATGGCCAGAAATGACGGACATTGTGCAAGCGTACCAGTCAGTCAGCGGCTTTTCCGTTTATCCACAAGAATTCCTAATTATCCTTTTACGACCTATCAAAGCATCCGGAATTTCAAATATTCGCGTGGGTGTTGTTTATAAAGCAAAGCATGAAGTATTCAAGTTGTGGCCTTTAGTTTACCAGACTCGGGGTAGGGCTAAGCATTGACCACGGGAACGAAAAGAGAAGCTTGGATGTAGCTAAGCAATGACTACGGGAACGAAAAGAGAAGCTTTCGACGAGTATTTTGGTACCAAACATGTAGCAAGGCAATCAATATTTCGAGTTTGGCAAGCGAATGGAATATCACTTTTCGACCGCGATGTAATATTATAATATGCATATTAACGCACCGGCTTGCGAATTTCAAAACAAAAAAGCAGAGCTTTTATCGGGTGTAACAAAATAATAAACGGCGGAAAGCAAGGCTATACTATTCGTCAAAATAAAATGATTTCAACAAATTTCGATAATTGAATATATTACGAGATATAGCCTTTTGAGAGAGAAACCTTTATAGATTCCTATGTAATGTGAGGTAAAATGTTCTAATATTCAATCGCAAAAAGCAGAGCGGGTATGCATAGAATTGAGAACTTTTTTTCTTAATGTGTTACTATACGACCTCTACTTCTGGAACCAATTTCAACAAATATTCAAAGATTTACATATAGCATGCTATATTGAAAATACTCTGCTCGCCTGATAATAAACATAGGGCATTGCGCAGCCATTGTTGCGTGGGTGCTCGTGGTAACGTGAAACCTGAGAAATGAAAATGTCCGTGATTTCTGGCCATGGGGTAATCACCCCCCTTGTATGCACCGATAATAAGAATATTTATATCAGTAATCTAGCTGTAGTCTTACATGATTGTTTAAGTGCTCATGAGTGTAACATACAGTATGGTTGCAACATGCTTTCAAGTGTTTAAAATTAATGGCTCAATGTTATGTTGCTCCTTAATGGGACTTTTGCTTGACAACCTGCCTCTAAAGCCTGATTCACAGTTAGTGATTTTGTTGATGATTTTCTCTTCCTGACGGATTCAAATGAGTGGGCTTGCACACAATCGGTTTTCACAAATATATGCTTCCACGCCTTTTGCATATGTTACTCATCTAGTCATCACCCCCCAGCAGAAGAAATATTTGCCGACAAAAGATTTGCTGACTGAGAATCTGAATTAAGATCATCTCAAAACACATCTCAATATGAAGATGGCTCACTTCCATATAAACACAGAATAATAAGGATAATATTCAATATATAAATAAAACATGTATGACCAACATTATTACCACCATACTGCATATTAAATGAATCATCAAAATATTTACAAATAAAGTAAACTTGGATTTGTGAACATTGCATTGCCAGTATATATAGGCGCAATATAACTAATGCATACATGTCAAAAACGGTAAAATTGTCGTTAACCAATTGTTATACGATCTAAATTCACTTTATAATATACCAACCAGGCAGTAAATGCACTATGCGATCCTTAATGTTATGGTTGCGTTTGTAGGAAACCAAAGGGGGTTCCGTCTTATTGACCATTGACCAAAGCTTTTATGCCCAGAGCATTGGGCTAGTATTCCAAAGGTCGTAGGTTCGATTCCCACCGTGGCCAGGCATATTTTTCAAACCTGCCCGCTGTGGATACACACTCAGAGTAACATCACAAGCATCTAATTCACCTGAGTACACTACACCAACACAACAAAATATCAGTTTTATTCTTATTTTCCTGATTTTCGTCAATTAATAGATTGCACTGAGTGTATTGTAGGGCTTTATTAAATGCATTATCAATTATATTGTTAGTATAGCCTCTAGTAATTAAATTAACACGTAGGTCTTGAAGGCGTTCACTTAATCTGTTACGGTCAGCAATTAGCCGTACGTATCTAAGGACTTGGCTATATATAATGCTAATTTTGCAGTTATTAGGGTAAAAGGATTCATTATATAATAGTAGAGCTTTATCTGCATGTAGGTTAATAAAAAGGTCAAATTCCAGTTGTTTAAGGTTGTTAAGGTAAATATTAGTATCAAGAAAATGAACTCAATCTCAAATTTAATAGTGGGATGGAAGTTGTTAATATGGTGCAGGAACTCCTTTAGTTTATCAATTCCATGTGTCCATATTGCAAAGATGTCATCGATGAATCTTATCCACTCAAGTGGAGTCCAACAGGGATTTCTTAAAATATTTAATGAAAATATTCTATACAAAAAAATTAAGTTACCTAATACATATATATCAAGTATAAATCGTAAGGCGAAAGCACATTCATTCCAATCTTATCTTCGCAACATAATATGATAAAATTAACTAATAACAAAATACTACCACATATACAATATAAAACAATTAAACTTCGGTAGCTGAAGGGTATATTCCCGTAGGACTCAATTCAAGATCAAGCTTTTCTTTACTTCTCTCTAACGACATGTAGTCTCGCGTGTCTCTTTTGCGCAGGGTTGGCAATCTTCTTTAATTCAATCTTCTTTAATCTTCTTTAAATAATTAAAGAAGATTTTGGTTTTGAAGAAAAATCTTCTTTAATCTTCTTTAATTATTTTATCATTTTTATGTTGATTATTTCGTCAATACTTCATAAGTTTTAGGTTTAGATAAAACTTTTAATATATTAAATTAAGATTTTATACTTACAGACTTACCGACTTACAGAGTTAAAACTGGGGTTACAGGGGTTCAAATATTTTATTGTAAATAGTGGTTATATTGAAAAAAATTCACATTATGAAAGTCAAGTTTTACAAAATCTTCTTTAATCTTCTTTAATCTTCTTTAAATGAATTAAAGAATAAAGAAGATTTTTTTCTGAAAAAATCTTCTTTAATCCATCCCTGAGGCAGTTACATGTAATATTATTTCACATTGTAACTTTATCACAAAGAAATTATACTGAATCGACTGGATATAAAATAATACATATTGGATAAATAAAACATTGCTAATATTTCGTTGTAATATATTCGATCACAATAAATTTACATATACGCACTTTGCATACAAGTTCTAAATATTAGAATTTAGATTCAGTCTCACCTAGCAGGTATTATATTTAGCAAAGCCCTTACAAGCGCAGGTCTATCTTTCTGGACGTTCGTATATGTTTTCTATTCCAACTTCGCGTGCTGTCTTCCCGACCACAATGTTGATTCAACAACAAATTCTCGCTCAAAACGTCTTCTTGAGAGTTTAAGCGCCAAAAAATTCCACTAAACTTCGTACTAGAAGGCATGTCGAAAAATGCATGGTGAGAAGTTTCCGAATAATTCCCGATTTAAGCCATTTCCATAATATTGCGCAACAAAAACATGGCCACCGTCGCTCACCGTAGACTTGCTCCAAGTCTCTCTTTGTGGAGACCCACTATATTGTACGTTACATGACGTACCGCTGAGGGGGAGAGGGGGAAAGAGAAGAGAGACTTGTAACATCTGGCAAGCAGACATACTTCCGGCTGGTCAATTTCGACCAGCCGGAAGTAGATGGCCGCATTGACTTATCACGTGTTTAGGGGGGAAGGCGACATCTGGACTTTCAGAGTTATTTGTTTAGCATGAGTAATTTTGTATTCACGAGATTTCTTGTAGATTTCACATCACTTTTGACTGCGTGCATTTGGAATTTTGGGCATTATTTTTGCAATTTATTGTAAACAACGATTATAAGAAGAACGGATAAATTACAAATCAGCCGTAATCGTCATAAACCTCGATGACCACCAGTGTTTTTGTGTTTGACAATTTATTTATATTTCATTAGATATTTATATGCAAGGTCAGTATGTTTACGGGTTATCATATAAAATGATCATTCTAATGAATGAATTGATAAAACAAATTATTGCTATTAATATGTACGGCCGCGTTTTTTACACGAAACGAAACGTTTAGCTTGATTGTTGAATAAATCGATGACTTGCTTAGTTGCTTTCTGTTTTGAGCTTAACCACCGTTTAATAAGCTAAACGGGCTTGATACAACTGGCCCCAGATAAACATTTTTGTATTATCGAGATCGAAACTATAGTAAATTGGAAACCGTGTCAATAATAAAAAACGTACAATGAACTATATGAACATGCGAAAATTGTCACGCCCAAAATTTATACAAATGTTTAACAAAATAAACATTTGTATACATTTTGGGCGTGACAATTTTCGCATGTTCATAAGTTCATTGTACGTTTTTTATTATTGACACGGTTTCCACTTTACTATAGTTTCGATCTCGATAATACAAAAATGTTTATCTGGGGCCAGTTGTATCAAGCCCGTTTAGCTTAAACGGTGGTTAAGC
>CACRXK020011273.1:0-16562 GCA_902702795.2 Paramuricea clavata | reverse complement strand
CTATAGGCACATCGAAAACCTCAGCATATTGCAAAAGTTTACAACGTACTCGCTCTATTCCCGTCTGATTGTCTATAGATGGGAACATATTAGTGATATCAAAACTAACTAAGAGATCCTCATCCGATAGCCCCGTTAAATTAAGCTCATCCACAATATCTAGCATATGTGTGGTATCTCGGACGCGACAAGAAATAGAATCTAAAGCTATTTTACAATATTTTTCAACGAACAAAGATAAATTCCCTGTGGGCGTACTACATCCCGAGGTAATGACCCGTGCGGGATTGTCAACTTTGTGAGTTTTAATCAAAGGGTAATTAATACCTGGATGTGTGTTATTAGTGTTAGTAATGAACTTAATCCACTTAGCAGACAAACCCATAGGTTGCCATTTGTTTATCCATTGTTCAATCTCTAAACCAGTCTCAGACCATGGATCGTAGCCTACGTTTTTAAAACAACCACGCTCCATCTGTTCTTTAACCTTATCAGCATCAAGTTTATTATCCAGAAATACAAAATTGTTACTCTTGTCTTGTAATCTCACTATAAGATCTCGTTCTTCAAAAGGAGTGGAACGAAACTTTTTTAGGGCTGTCCGTTCTTCCACTGATAGATTATCGCTTACCTCTTTTGCTGTTGATTTAGCAAACAAGTCCTTTTCCACTTTTGACAAAAATACTTCAATAGCTGGAACATTGGCCAAAGGTGGTTCCTTTACAGATTTCTGATACGGTGGCTCGAGTGGGTCAATTGCAAATTCGGGACCATCAAGTGCTTTCTCTGGTGTGTAAAACCATGTACGCCATCTAACTTTTTTCTTAAAATCCATCCAATTTAATTGCAGTTCATTCCAGTCAATGCTAGTGGGTGTAGGCACAAAGGAAGGACCACGACCGCACAATTGAACTAAAGATTGTTCTATATTCTTATCTGTAAGGTTGACTGGCTGGTATCCATGCGGTCTATTTATTGGCTCTGAAGTTAAGGTTGAGCTATTCGCTGTCGGCCTTGCAGTTCTCAGCCCATCTCGTGAATACTTTCTCAGACGTGACATCTCAAACGTATCTTTCAATTTACGAGTCCGCTCTTCCAGCTTAGACATAATGTGATGGGCCTTTTCAGGATAAAGTCTTTTGATAGCTTGAGTGAGTTCCCATTCTTCCTTACTGAACGAGGGGATTTTATGTTTGTAATATGCTTGAAATAAACACATAAGTTTGACTGAGCATTTCCTCAATGTAGAGTTAACTCGCGATGTAATAACTGAGTCAGCAACACCAGAATGAAATTTCAACAGGAAACCCTTCGGGATACATTTACATGTTCGATAACGCCCAAGTAACGTAACGTGATGCTGAAATCGAAGCAAATAAAGCAAGCAAATAAACGGTTAAATAAATAAATAACTTCGAAACGCTCCATGGAGACAGAGTAAAGTAGAATAGTATATGTGACAAATGCCAGTACTCTGCTCAGCCGACAAGACTTCATATAACAAACAGAACGGCTACGTTTGAAGAAGTTTATTAAAAAAAAAGGTATATTAAATACAAAAACTAAATTTTCGGCTGCATGCCACAGCCCATGGCCAGAAATGGAGTCCAACATGGCTGCCAAGCATGCGCATTTTGACTCAAAATAAAAATTCAAAATGGCGTCTTCTTATATAATTTGAGTGGGAATAATGCAAAATTTGTATTTTTGATAACTTACGGTTGAGAAATCCAAAATGTGCATATCTAAAACTTCACCGATTCTGTCCAACTTTTATCCGTAAAATAATTGGTAGCACTCGAGTTGTCTAAGTATGTTCCCGAGCAATCAATATCTCTGCCTAGTCTCTGCATAGGAAAGTATGCGATTTCGACATATTCGGTATTTTACAGGTCCAATTTCAACTCGTTCTTTACAGATATCGTCAAATGTGCATATCTGAATTGCTTCGTACAGTATTTCTCTTTATTATTGTCACTTGTATGAAGCGTAAAAGTATACACTAGTATGTTCCCCAAAGCGATGAATTGCATGTATTTTGTAGAGGTGTCTGTCCAATTGTGATGAGAAATGCACCATATTTTGAACAAAAATATCACAAATTTCGCACCAAGAGTTACATTTGTTGTCCGCCATTGCCTTTATAAAGCTGTTGCTACGTTACAATGGTTTTAACCGCTGTCAATATAGGCTGTAGTCTCGTAAATATTCTAAAATTCGCGGGATTTCGTAATAATTTTGATTTGCCGACTTCAAAACATTTATAACTATTGAGTATTTGTAGACTTTTGAAATTTGAGCATCGATCAAGACTCGGTTGGCGTAAAGTTTGTTATATTTTATAATTTTGTTGGTTTTCTATATATCTGGTTGTATTTGCAATGTCGGATATTCCGCCTTTGCGCCCTATGTATACTTGTTTGCAATGGAAATTATGTGTTGAAAGCCATTCATTAGCTTATCTCTTCTTATTTTCAATTTATAAATCTGCCGTGCTCAGATTATTTAGTTTTCGGTAAAACTCACTGAGCTATACTAGTAAAAATAAACAGCCATTTTGCCAAAACTGAACCACTGATCTGTTTAGTGCATTGAATTATCAAGAAAACATGAGCCCGCACGCCCGACCGCTTGATGTCCTCCATTTCTGGCCATGCTTTACACAGAACATACTTATATACAATAAATTATGAACAAATTACTATTGTTGGGCGAAATCATGACTACCATTAAGGCCTTTCCGGTTGGTCAACAACATTCCTATCCAAAAGTTTTCACTCTTAAGTATTTCACTATGGTGTTGGTCAATAAGCATAAATTTTAAGCTCGAATGATCCGCCTCATGCACATCAATAAAATGATTTGTTATACTGCATGTCCGGCGCTTATGCTTAATGTGTGATTTGTAGTTAGCTGTGTTTTTGTTACCAAGTTTAATCCTAGTGCTCCTGATATTCAAAAAATTTTTCGTAAACATCGCTCTGTTTTAGATAGTGATGAACAGGCCAAAAAAATTCTACCGGAGGGTGCCATTCTTGTTTCGTATAAGCGTAATGCCAATTTGAAGGAGTTATTAGCACCATCTAACCCATATAAGCCCAATAAACTGGAAGGTGAAGGCTGCTACAAATGTGATGCCAAGCGCTGTGATAGTTGTAAGAACTTTTTGATTTTTGGCAATTCCTTTCGTGCAGCTGCCACTGGAAGGATATTTCTCATTTTAAAATCTTTGACGTGCACTTCCAGTAATGTAGTGTATCTTGCTGAGTGTGTGCTTTGTGGTTTGCAAGGTGTTGGCTCCACTGCCAATTTTAAGTCCAGACTAGCTAACTACAAATCACACATTAAGCATAAGCGCCGGACATGCAGTATAACAAATCATTTTATTGATGTGCATGAGGCGGATCATTCGAGCTTTAAATTTATGCTTATTGACCAACACCATAGTGAAGTACTTAAGAGTGAAAACTTTTGGATAGGAATGTTGTTGACCAACCGGAAAGGCCTTAATGGTAGTCATGATTTCGCCCAACAATAGTAATTTATTCATAATTTATTGTATATAAGTATGTTCTGTGTAAAGCTATAGGCACTCTGAAGAAGGCTGTGGCATGCAGCCGAAAATTTAGTTTTTGTATTTAATATACCTTTTTTTTAATAAACTTCTTCAAACGTAACCGTTCTGTTTGTTACATATATATATATATATATATATATATATATATATATATATATATATATATATATATATATATATATATATATATATATATATATATATATATGCTTAAGATTTCCTTCAACCGCATTTAGCTTTTCATGGACAGACGCTAATTCTTGCTTAAAAGTTTTTGAATTTGAGCTAAATCTGCCATATTACAATATAAATAACAAAGAACTACAAACAAAACGGACAAGGTCGCTACAAAATACGTTTTTATACTCAAACGAGCATACATATAGCTAGTCAGGGTGGGAGCTCAAAACCAACATCCTCACTCGACGACGCAAATTTTTTTTCCGTAGACAGTCGGACTCCTCATTGTGTGGTGATGACATCTGACATATTTTATTAAGTTATATTCGCCATTCCCACTTGTTTTTCTTTGCTTTTGTAACCTGTTTTTTGTAACTCTTTTTGGAGCGATTGCAGAATACCCGTTCACTTTTAAGCTATGCCTTTCAAACAACATGTATACTATGTATTAATGCATCTATATTTATTCTCGACAGATTAATAATAAATAGATTGATAGATTAAAATCCCATGGTGGTAAAGGTAGCTACAAGGCATACAGTGACTTAGCATTAATAGATTAAATTGTCATTAGTGGATACGCAGATACGCAGTCAAGTAGTTATTTTGAGAATGAGGCGTACAGTTAGATTAATAATAGAATAATTAGATCAAATTCTCATGCTATAGGTAGCTCTATATTTTAGTGGATACGTGGATACGCAGTCAAATAGTCAAGTAGTTATTTTGAGATTGAGGCGACAGTTAGCATTAATAAATTAAATTCTCATGCTATAGAGAGCTTAAATGTGGTGTAATATGTAAATATGTTCCTCACAACCGGACATTGGTGTTTGACAGATTATGATTAATTAGCATCGCTGGGACTGGGAGAAAAAGTTATATTATAAAGCATATTAAGCATAATATTAAACATTAAAAGTCTTTATTTTCTTCATTAAAAGTCGTTTTTATTTCCTTTATGCTCTTTATAGTATCAATCTGGCGGTAATATTAGCGACTTTAAGATAACCGACTACGGACTACAGACTACGGTTAAAAATCGGCGCATGGACTGGGTCGAGTACTGTCACCATCTACCGCGCGCGGGAACTTTAAGGGGGTCTTCCACCCTAAAAACATTTTTTTCATTTTAAAGGTATTATCATCATATTTGAGTCAAATATGATGGAATATCCTCAGCTGACGCAGGATCCGTAACTTTTACATTCGTCGTTGCCATAGTAACTAAGATAGGCCTCGCTATAGGGTAAAATATAGGGTTTGCTCCAAAAATGATGTGAGCCAAACTAATTCACCGAGGATTTTAGAAACAGCATTAATGGACACTTAATACATCGATCTATGTCATGAACCTAAAAAAATATACAAGTAATATAATAAGGCCTTCATATTTTACTTTTTTTAAATTATATGAAGAAAGGAGTTCTTATAAGGCTACTCGTGCAATGTATATTGCTGATATATGAAGTTTTTCAGGTCCATGACATGGCTATGTAACAAGCAAATAAACTCTGAAAATTTCGAACGAATTGATTCAGTATGAACAGTAGGAGAGTTTTTAGTATTTCGCAAAATGCTCATGTGAGAAAAGCGATTTTAAAGTTTTTGCATATATTAGAATAACTTAGATAGAACAATATAATTGAAAATGGAACAATAGACTAAACCAATCGCATATCTTTATCGCTCCGGGCAAAATCGTGGTTTTACCCTACGAAGGTGTAGAATTTCCTGGATTTCTCTGGTTTACGGTACATTTTCGTTCTTAAAATTACACGGATTTTATAAAGAACGCTATAAAGACTACATTTTTACGTTTTTCTAAAAAATAACGAATATTGGAAAATTTGGGTGGAAGACCACCTTAAGATAGAACAACACGAATACAGCTACGGTTAAGTTCTGTTCTCCTTGTATACAAAGTAAAAAAGTCTTTTAAACAAAATGCCATCATTCCAAGAAGTGTGCGATGCCTTGATAATTGCTCTGGCTGATGAAATTATAAGCGAAGAGGAATTTGTTGTTTTATTTGCACAGTACAAACCTCAAAATCCAGAATTTCCTTACTGGACATACGATGGATTCGATTTTGAAAATTTGGATCCCCAAGAATGCAAAGCGGAATTCAGGTTTGAAAAACATGACCTGCCTATTTTGAAGCAATCGCTTCGTATTCCGGACAGATTTGTTTGTCCTCAAGGAACTGTTTGTAGTGGAATGGAAAGCTTGTGTATTTTGTTGAAAAGACTAAATTACCCTTGCCGTTACTTAGATATGATTCACAGTTTTGGTCGTCCTGTTCCAGAATTATGCATGATCACCAACACCGTCCTCGACTGGGTATACACAACACATGGCTATCGACTTACATCATGGAACCAACCATTTCTTTCGAGAGAGTGCCTTGAGAGTTATGCAATAGCAATTGCTAGAAAAGGTGCACCCCTCAGGAATTGTTTTGGTTTTGTTGATGGAACAGTTCGACAGATCTGTCGTCCAGGGAAGAACCAACGGGTGGTATATAACGGCCATAAGAGAGTACATGCCCTCAAGTTTCAGGCTGTCGCTTTACCTAATGGTATTGTTGCTAATTTGTTTGGTCCGGTCGAAGGTCGGCGTCATGATGCAGGCATGCTCAAAGATTCAAGTGTTCTTGCTGCCTTGCAACAAGTGGCATACAATCCAGCTGGTGATGTTTTATGCATTTATGGGGACCCAGCCTATCCCCTTCGCCCGCAGCTGATGTGTCCATACAAAGTAGGTGATGTACAGGTGCTTACCCCTCAAATTAGAGCCTTCAACAAAGCCATGAGTGAGGTACGAGTTTCGGTGGAATGGCTATTTGGGGATATTTCCAACTATTTTAAGTTTATAGACTACAAGAAAAACCTCAAAATACATTTGAGTGCGGTTGGTAAGCAGTACCTTGTTAGTGCACTCATGAGAAATATATTAACTTGTTTTTATGGAAATATGACATCAGACTATTTTGATATTGCACCACCAACAGTTGATGAATACCTGTCTTGAACTAATGTTTTAATTAATCATCAAGCCACTGACAATACATCCTAAGGTTAAACTTATTAGGGGTGGACCATTAGTGTAACACATTTGCAGGATATGAAAACCTGAAACAACATAACATTAAAAACAAGAAATATCATAACTCAGTAGCAAAGTCATGCAGCCATGGAAACCAGTCATGCTACACTATTAATAACAAACGAATCATTTTAATCTTATAGATTTGAATAGTGCAAACAATGAAAAATTTGCATAGCATGACCACTTGCTATGGCTAGCTTTGCCACTGGAATGAATTTGTTACTCTACAAAATGCAACAATTAACTAGAATGTTGTAAAATAAATAGAAAATGTCATAAATATGAGTCAGAATATAATCAAAGCTGTTCATCATTTTATGTCAACAAGATGTTACTTGGCAACCTTTTCTAACACAGCCAGCATTGCTGCCTGCATCTGCTTTTGCATCTGCATTTGCATCTGCTGCTGTTGTTGCTGTAAATTAAATTGTTTTTGTTGATTTTCTAGAAGCTGATTCATTTCTTGCTGCTGTGATATCAGCTCATCTTGTTTCTGCTGCTGTTTTTTCTCTCTGGCATCAAACTTTTGTTGTTCAAGCATAGCCTGTTGTTTCCGAAGTTCTATTTCCTGCTGTTGAACTAACATAAACTGCTCGGATCGCATTCTTAAATACTCAAAAGCATCACCACTGCTCTTCCTTTTTCTTTGTTTTCTTCGTTTAGTCTGCTTAGTCGTATTGCTCTCTTCACTACTTCCATCTGACTCATCTTCACTTGATCCCAATCTTTCTTTGCTCTTACCCCATGTATGCATAGCTGCATCCCTCACTGACAAAGCCTTTGCTCTTTTATCTTTTTCATGTTTGTTTTTATCAGTATGAACAGTGTTTAACATAATGTCAGAAATTTCTTCAAGAAGGATTTCAATTTCTGTTGGTGGATCTGGGCTAATACCACTTGCATTCAATTCTGCCCTTGTTTTTGACCGAAACTCTCCCATTAATTTATTAAACCTTTCACGTACAGCTCGTTGATCTCTTGGCATATCTTTGAATCCCTCATATGTATTGACCAATTTTGCAGTCTCGGTCCATCCTTGCCCAGCCTGTTTGCTGCCACCCTTCCATATATACGGTTCCACCACACGAACTTCTCTTAGAAGTATTTTGTCTTTGGCATCATCCCAGCGAAATGTGCCACTAAATGGAAAAGTATAAAATATAATATCTAAATGTTTTTGTTTTAATGTTAAAAGCTGGGCTGAATACTTGGCCAACACTAAGGTGGATTAACCCTAAGGTGGATTACTAAGGTGGATTAACCCTAAACCTTAGTTGAAATTTGATCTGCTGTTTTAGTTTATGTATTTCTGCACATCTGTTTATTTCAAAACTTCAGATAAAACAACTCCTACTGATTCAGAAAAGATCTCTGAAGAAATATTTCAAAATTTGTAGACAATATCTTGGGAAGATTGCTTTGAATTTTAAGTTAACCTGGTGTTTAATAAGCTACATGTAGATTTAATTGCCATCAAAATGAGATAAAAACTGAATTGTTCATATATTAATTAGTTATTTATTCTTTTTGATATCTAAACTTTCTAATGCTTCATATAATGACATAATCACTTTAATCAGTATAAACATATTAAACAAACACTGTCTTTATATAAAATCATACAAATCAAGATGAAATGGTTTCAATAGAAAACAATAGAATATGCTTGTAAAAGAATTACAAATTTAAACTCCATTCAAATTATGCGTTAACCCACACGACTTACTTGTTTCTTGTAGCAGTATTTTTCGTGCTGACAAAAGATATAAAGGCAAACAATGAGCCAAGTGAATAACAAAGTGAACAAAACATAATTAAATACAAAACTATAAATATCTCTGACACGGACTATTAAATGCACTTTTTTAGTGAATTCTAAATTGTACTTACTTTACTAATTCAGAACAAGATTTATCTCCCATTTTACTGTATTAAATCCAGCTTTTCTCTAAAATAATATAAACAGCTAAACATTTGGATTCACCAGGACATTCTTCGTTTTACAATAAACACAAACACGTGAATTATATTTCATGCCATGATTTATGCGTGCCGTTTTGCACGCATGCATATTCAAATATTGGGAGGCAAAATTCGTCACAATCTTCAATCTACAAAGCCTTATAAGAGTCATGAAACGTCTACAATGCCGTATTTCTATTAAAAGTATTTAATTCTAAACTTACCAGCTAAAAATTTGAGGAAAACCTTTACCGTAGTCGACACTACGAAAAACAGCCCTGATATTCACCGTCGCAACGTGACTACGGTGGGAAAAAAGCAGTTTAGTGACTCGACCCAGTTCTCCAACCTGTTATCGTCCGTAGTCTGTAGTCCGTAGTCGGTTATCTTAAAGTCGCTATTGTGTATGTTAGAACGAGGCAATAAGATCTGGAGTGGTATATAGCCTACGTATCCAGGGAAATAGTGGCTGGGCTACATGGTATGATATTACTATAGTGGACGCGTATTCTGCAATACTTCTATCTTATCCTGGTTGAACTGGTTCTCTTCAAATGGGATGATATATTATAGTTTTAACTCGCAATAACAGTTCTTGAGGATTTTCGGAACCAGAAAAACAAGTTTGTAGATCAGTACTATGGCATCGCGAAGCAAATCGTTCATCTTTCTACGCGTGGTCGTAGAGGAACAACGTGGAGTGATGGATATCTGGTGCACCAATGGCTACGAAGGGATTCATCGATAAAGCGCGGAGGCCTGGACACGGATCAATGATGCGTCCGACTATCAATGAGGAGTCCGACTGTGTACGGAAAAAAAATTGCCTCGACGACAGCTGGCCCAGCTGATTACCAGCTGATTACCTGACCCAGACCCAGACCGAGTACTTTACTCTTCTAAAACATCACTGTTCTTCGAAAATGTTAGCAACGATATATCATAAAACTTCTGGAGTCAGAGCCGATGACGGTTTCGCTGAAAACATTTTCAGAGGCGTAGCCAGGTTGGGGGCTGAGTGGCCAGCCATTTGGCGTCCGCTGAGAAAATTGATTCTATAAAAAGAAGTGAAACATGGCCCAACTAAGGTTTTTGCTACCCCCTGACCAAAAATCCTAGTTACGCTTCTGGAGATTTTGGAGCGCAGTGATGTTTTGATAAAAAGCAAATTACTCAGTCAGGTAATCTGTTGGTCTTGTTCCGATTTGGGTCTAACTGCTGTTGGATAGCATATTCAAATTTAGTTGAGTAAGAATGGACAGTGGGTTGTGTAAAAGCTGCTAATGTTAATTAGATAAAACGGAAACTTTCTTTCTCGTGGTATACACGCGTCGTATGCGCAAACTGTTATAATTAGATTGCAAACGTCACGAAATGTTGTTGTATAACAATACCTCCTATAACCTACCAAGCTGTTTCCCTCTTCTTTGTTTTTTTTTATAAACTGAGAATGATAATTAATTTCACAAATTAATTGGATTGGCGAAAAGGCGTTCGTGATAAAGGCGTGCAACAACGTAATACGAGGGTTTGAAGACGAAATTGGTTGATACGAAAACCGAGCTCGTGTGCGTAATGAAGTTCCAGTCCTCGTCAAGTTCAGATACGGAAAATAACGGTTACCAAAGCGATGACTGACTGAAATTATATTCCTTGGCCGTATCAAATCAAGTGAAATCGATAAAAACATCAGTGAAGCGATCGAAGTCAAGCAGCGCCGATCATTCATGCGCACGACGTTGATCCATAATATTATGTTAACGCCACTGCCCGACGAAGATTGATTCAAAAGTTACCGCGAAAAAAAGCAATCACGACGAACGTCTTAAGCAACTACAACAAAGGCTTGATGGTTCAGAAGAATTGAGTAAATGGTAAATATTTCACTCTGATTTTGTTGCGTGACTTGCCCTTATGTTTCGTGACTTGCCAGTGTTTTTACATAACACAGTATTCAAATTACAAACTATAATATTTCAGGTGAAAATGTGGCAATTGTCGCATTGAACTGCTTCGTAAATTGTGCTAAAGAGTGTCAATGTTGTATGGAAGTTCCGAAGTTGAGGAGTGCATCGATTCACGACGATTCTCTACAAAGTGCAGACATTGTGATTTGTGATGCAAGAAGCTGAAGTCGCGCCATCGTGTATAATTCAACAGCTTATGACTAGTCTATAGATAAGTCAGCCTTCCATTAAGCTCAGCAGCCACGAAATTACGAACAAGAAAGAAGCAGGAATACCGTCACACAAGCACAGAATTCGATGATAGGTAAATAAAGTTTTATTTATCAATATATTGAAATTATGAAACACTTTACTGTACCCGAGTTGAACACACGCATGCTGTACGGTATAAACCCCAGTTAGAGTTTATGGTACGTACATACTGTACAAGTATTGAATTATTATATATTTACATGTGTGTTCACATGCAAGTAAGCTACTTATTAAAAAGACTTATTGCTGCCGAACGCAGCGAGGCAGCACACTATTCTTGACACGTGGTTTCTCCAGAGTTTACTCGACCCAGTCTTTCGCGCGATCTATGTATTGTCGAGATAATTAATAATTAAGCTTCAGGAACGTTTAATTGTTAAGTGAGAGGAGCGGTCAAAACAAAATTTTGTATTGCGCATGCATCTCCATGTACTCAAGATTTTTCAAGCGTTTCAGAATACGGATGCAAGAGATCCAAAATATTCGGAAACATTTAGGTAAGTATGTCTCAATTTCTTTCTTCTAAAATACATCAAGGCGATGACTTTTTTAGTGTTCTATCTAGAGGCAAACAATGTGCTTTTATGAGTTAATTTCGGCAGTTTTAACTGCCCAAAATATACCACTGATGGCACTCAGTGATCGATTGGTCAAAAACGACATTGAATAAATGACATTTATTATGTCTTCTGGATAATATGTTGCCTTAAAAAAATAATAAGATAATATGATGATAATATGTTGTCTTAGAACCTGGTGTCGAATTCCTGTCTTTAGTTAATAACTTTACACTAAAGTTGTCAGTGTTTCAAGTTGTACGAACATGTTTTATTACGAGATATGTGATTCTGTGATCGACACACGTGATATTGACGCTGTAGTGTATGCGAAAACAACTACAACACGTGTGGATCCTTTGATGTACAAAATAACATTGAACTACCCATGGCGGTAGGACAAAACAGTAACAGCTAGTGTACCCATGATGGTACAACAGAAAAATATCAGTCTATGGGTTCGATTCCCACCGTGGTCAAGCTAACGTTTCAGCTTGCCCGTGTGGATGCACACTCAAAGTAGCATCACAAACAAAATAATAACAATCTACCCATTGTGGTGGAGCCCATTGAGGTACTAAATATCATTCGACAACCCATTGTGGTAACTAGAGCCTAGAGCCCACCAAGGCACAAAATAACATTGATCTGCCCATTGAGGCACAAAATAACATTGATCTGCTCATTGTGGTAGAGTTAAGGCACAAAATAACATTTGACTACCCATTGTGGTAGCTAGAGCCCACCGAGGCACAAAATAACATTGATCTGCCCATTAATGTAGTAGAGCCCATTGAGGCACAAAATAACATTCAACTACCCATTGTGGTAGAGCACATTGTAGTCTAGCCCATTGTAGTAGAGCACATTCATGCACAAAATAACATTCAACTACCCATTGTGGTAGAGCCCTTTGAAGCACAAAATAACATTCAACTACGTACCCATTGTGGTAGAGCCTGTTGAGGCAAAAGGTATCACTGATCTGCCCACTGTGGCAAAAAGTAACAATTCCAGCTTCTAATTTATGTGTGCAGGGGTGACGGGAAGTAAGGTATCATATTGCTGATTACCCTGAAAATTTTCAATAAAAACTGCCGAAACATTTCAATATTTACAAGTATAAGCTATCACTCCGTGTTTACACGGCGACCATTTTTATTTTTTCAGCATAATCAGCAATATAATACCTTACTTTCCATCCCCCCTGCACCCATAAACTAAAAGTTGAGATAGCCTATTCTGTGGTGACAGTGGTGCCCATTAAATGTCTCAAGTGTCTTTTTTCTATAGTTTTGCAATTCTGACGGATGTGAACGGTGCCATGTTAACTGCTGGATGAAACCGAATGGTTGTAACAGTCAAAATATAATATGGATGTAATACTACATCGAATGCAATAGGATGAGAGCTTCTGGATCAACAGAAATGTATTCCTATTAAAAACAAGAATCTGATTTGTAAGATTGTATGGATAAATTACATCTGATGCAAAGGGATAGAATCTGCCATGTATTATTAAATTACCGTACCGGTAGCTACTTATTTCCAATCTACCATATGGATGTCAGGAACATTGTATGTCATGATAATTATTACAAACCTGTATATAGCAACCTAACAAGTTATTGGACAATGATGGCCAACAATGGACACTACATTCTAAATGAATACGATAATCTACATATTCGACAAAAACAATAGTAACACTTGTTTGCCAAATGAAAACAAACAAAAGATCATCATTACTTGCAACAAACTTAATCGTACCACATTAAAAGACATATATATTTGTTCTTCCTAATTATTTTCTTCAGGACATTTTCACAAGTGAAGATCGACTAAGTAATGATTTTTATTGATATTTAATTTAATGTCAGTTTAAATATTGGCACCAAAAATAACATGACATTGTATAAATATAAAATTCCGAAGTACACTTTACAGTATCTAGTAATTATTGCATGTTGTAATTTCGATACTTTTTTGAACAAAATACATTCATTAATACAGTGTGTTTGCAAAGTATGCCGAACATTCGATCCCATATTGCTCGTTTAAATTAAGGTGCACGAAGTCAACCCGTCCCCTTTTCGCTTAAGCTTCGTGCATCCCGTCTCCAGTAAAAGGTATAAAATAAAGTGAAATGTCTTTCTTATAATTCAGTCTCTGTATCTGTGATATTAGAACAACCGCCTACTACACATCTATTCGGCAATTTTTCAGTTTCGCGATTTTTATTTGCGCTATTGCCTCTTTTATGAAGGTACATGCAATAGTATTTCTATATTAGTGAGCCAGATGAGTCCCTACTATTACGTCACACAAATTGTTTCGTCCCAGTCTCTTTTGCGCGGTTTTCAGATTCTTCACAAGGCCTAATTCAATATTTAAACTGCAATAAATTTTACACTAAAAAAGCAATTTCGATTCAGTTTTCGAATTTCCGTATATTTTGTATCGTAGATTTCGAAAATGTAACTACTCATTTTGTGACAGGGACACTTTAATAGTGACTGTGGCTTGATATACAACCGATTCAGTGATACATTTCTTAGATAGTGGGCACAGTTCTTTATTGTTTCGGGGGCAACTACACATGTCAAGGCTACTCGTGCTGGAAATTGTGGACAACGTGGATTTGTTGTGTCCATCGATAGTCTGCTTGATGTTTGGCATACAGCTGTAATTCATCTTGACTGATTATGGTTGAATATCTTGTGCAGTGGGTGATCTGCGGGAATTCCTCGTCAATTATTTTCAAGAAGGATTGTCCAACATTAGTCCAAATATTTTTACTATATGGTGGGTTATACCATATAATTTTTCTTTTACGGCTTCGCGGGGTATTCCTGTTAGTTGTTAGGTTTAGGGGGTGTTTAAACTGTAGCTTGTGGTTATAACCACTTTTGTCAAGAGCTTGCTGATATGACCGGGAGGCTTGTTCGAATGAATCTTGATCGGAGGATATCTCGGTTAGTAATGTTATAATGGAATATTACGTAGAACACTATGTGGGCGGTTAGACTTACTATGCACGTAAAGAGGTGTGTTGTTAGGCTTAGAGTATGGTTGATATTTACCAGTGGCTAGATTTAGTGTGACGTCAAGGAAATTCACGATTTTCTTGGTGCATGGCCTCGATAGTAATTTTCGAACCATGGTTGTTGAATAAGGCACACAGATCCTTCTTAATTAGCTCTATTTGGCGTAGTGTTGCTTTGATAATGTCCAAGCTGTCGATAAAACCACCAACTTCTATAAAATGGACCCTATAAAAAATACAAAACCACCAACTTATATAAAATGGATAAAACCACCAACATATATAAAACCACCAACTAAAAAACCACCTGCAACTTCTATAAAATAAAATAAAAACACCAACTTCTATAAAATAAAACCACCAACTTCTAAATCACCACCAAGATAAAACCACCAACTTTAAGATAAAACCACCAACTTCTATAAAATGGACCCTAAATCTTATAATGATCTTCTTCATATAAGAACATTATGAAAACCTATAAGACAATTCCGGCCGAGACAGTTTGCAACATTGAACACGAAGCTAAATCCATCGCTAAAAAATTAAATCTTAATGATATAATTAACACCACAGCACAGAGAGAAGCCTTTGTTACGTTGAAAGATCACAAACCCAATTTTGAAAACAACCCGACTTGCCGCCTTATCAACCCGAGCAAATCTGAAATTGGAATAGTTAGCAAACAAACCCTGGATAGAATTAATACGAAAGTCATCGAAGCTACGTGCATAAACCAGTGGGAAAACATTAAATCTGTGTTGTCCTGGTTTAATAAAGTTACTGATAAGAGCCAGTGCTCATTTATTGCATTTGATCTTCTTGACTTCTATCCATCCATCTCAATCGTTTTTCTGAAGGCTGCGTTAGATTTTGCGTCCAAGTATGATAACATCATAGATACAGAAAGAGAAATTATTTTACATGCGAAGAAATCGTGCTTGTACAACTCGGGAAAGCACCGAAGAAAGAAATCATCATCCAATCTATTTGATGTCACTATGGGTATAGTTTTGATGGTGCAGAATCATGTGAATTGGTCGGATCTTTTCTACTACACCTTACTACGATGAAGCACGGTAATAAGTTTGGTTTATACAGAGACGACGGCTTGGGCATTATCAAAGCAACATTACGCCAAATAGAGCTATAGTGAATCTTTGAACTGTCAGCCATAGGATTGTCCGAAATTATGACAACCCTATCAGTTAGCATTTTTGTTGCATGCCCAAATATGGCATGCAACTATCATATAGCTTAAAATTCGTGTCCGTTAGTGGTGGTGAAACTTGCGGCAGATCACGTGGGACGAGCATAATAACAATAAGCATAATTATAAATTTTGAATCGTGTGCACGTTTTCTTCGATGGTTTTCGTCGAGCAAATGCAAAGATTCGCAGAAAATTTACATAATCGAGCGCCTTAGAAAAATACATCGAGGTAGGTAAAGCTTTGCTGTTTTAATTTAATTTATATTCTGTTATTTTGTTGTGATTTTGGAGCCGCTGTGCTCGCACTGTTTATTTATCAGGCGTAATAGTATATAGCGTGAAAGGCCGTGCACGCTATCAAAATACTAAATTTAAATATAATACTCAAACTGAAGTGGAGTTATTGTGCTCGCATTGATTATATTGTGTGCAAAACTTCAAAACTACAGTAAATTTTGTAAATAACATGAAATATATTAAAAATAACAAACAAAATTCTCGTTAATACTATTGAAATTACAACGAAATAACATTCTACGTCGATAATTTCAATCGTAGTTTAACAATTATTTTCAATCTGTAGTAATTCACCGTTTCCATGTTTTTTTATACTTTCAATAAGGCTACAATAAAGCTAAATTTGTAGGAAATAACCTTATTTAGTTATAAAATAGTAAAGGAAATCTAACAGTCAATCG
>CACRXK020011271.1:0-16565 GCA_902702795.2 Paramuricea clavata | reverse complement strand
GCAGTGCGAACACAACTTGTTAACAGCTTGTGAACAGATTTGTAACAACTTGTTTGCAGACCTGTAACAACTTAGCTTGTGCGTTTTTACGTGTGTAGTCCATGCAAGCTGTTTTCATTGTACATATTGCCCTATTATATATCTTGTGATAACTGGGAGAATTCGGGGATGTCTGAATACGGAAATGGGATGTAAAACAAAACTGAAATTTCTTTACAATATTTGTTTGTTCCATTTCCTCACAGACATGCTTGGACGAATCTTGCACTTCCCTCGTGGGAATAAGAATCACGTAGTACTAGACGTACAAATATGGAGTTCTGACTCACTGCATACACATACACATACACATACATGCACATACACACACACATACACATACACATACACATACACATACACATACACATACACATACACATACACATACACATACACATACACACACACATACACATACACACATATAACAAATAATGTTGTACCTTTACATATACAATTCCAACGCATCAGTTCAACGTCTTCTTCCTGAACGTCTGATCCATATACCCTCATAGTTTTCCTCCATCTTGGATGCAATTAAAGGCTATACATAATTACATGTTGCAATATGTAATCGCTCGGCAATCATCCTCACTAAGTTGCGATTGCGTGTTGTAAGTGGCGATTTATACATATTAAGTCGCGATCGCGCATTATAAGTCGCGATTTCACATAAAAAGTCGCGATCGTGTGTTATAAGTAGCGATTTATACATAATAAGGTGCGACCGCGTGTTATAAGTAGCGATTTAAACATAATAAGTCGCGATCGCGTGTTATAAGTCGAGATCGCGCATTATAAGTCGTGATTTCACATAATAAGTGGCGACCGCGTGTTATAAGTAGCGATTTAAACATCATAAGTCGCGATCGCGTATTATAAGTCGAGATCGCGCATTATAAGTCGCGATTTCACATAATAAGTGGCGACCGCGTGTTATAAGTAGCGATTTAAACATAATAAGTCGCGATTGCGTGTTATAAGTAGCGATTTATACATAATAAGTCGCGATTGCTTGTTATAAGTCGCGACCGCGTATTATAAGTCGCGATTCACATGTAATAAGTTGCGATAGCGCTTTATAAGTTGCTATCGCGCGCCATAGCTTTCGATCGCGTATTATAATTGGCGATCGCGCCAATCTGCCGCAACTGCGCGATATATGTTGCGATTGCGCGTTATAACTGGCGATCATGCTAAAAAGTGTTGTGTATTAATGGATGGCCCTAATGAGCCACGGTACGTACTTTATATAAACTATAGTACAATTATATATACATATTATTACTAATTTATACTACGAAGACAATACATGCATGCAAATATGATGAAATTAATATTACCTGGCTAGTTTCGCTGTTTGCTTCTACTTCTATCGAGGCTTCCATCTTGTCAACAAAAAAAAGTCGGAATTCGAAAAAAAAAGTCGGAATTCGAAAAAAAAGTCGGAATTTTAAAAAAAGTCGGAATTTTAAAAAAAGTCGGAATTCGAAAAAAAAAGTCGGAATTCGAAAAAAAAAGTCGGAATTTAAAAAAAAGTCGGAATTTTAAAAAAAGTCGGAATTTTTAAAAAAAGTCGGAATTCGAAAAAAAAGTCGGAATTTAAAAAAAAGTCGGAATTTTAAAAAAAAGTCGGAATTTTTAAAAAAAGTCGGAATTTTAAAAAAAAAGTCGGAATTCGAAAAAAAAAGTCGGAATTCGAAAAAAAAAAGTCGGAATTCAAAAAAAAAAGTCGGAATTCAAAAAAAAATGTCGGAATTCAAAAAAAAAGTCGGAATTTAAAAAAAAAGAAGCAGATAAATTTATGGCCCTTATGGGGCTCCGTATGATATAACTCATTATCCATGTTCGTCAACGTTTATTCATAATGCTGGTGTATTGTATTTTTGCCCAACTAACCAATAATAGCAATGTTTTAGGAAAGTTACCTATCCGTGACTCGAACAATAGGGTAAATTGGAAATTGCTATTGGTGGATTTGGCAAAATACTAATTAGTTATATTGTTATCCTAATGAGTTTCAAAGCCATCTTCCCTTCAATAACCTACGTCTAGAATAAAGATTGTTATCAGTTTACGGAGTGTCCATTATTTTATGTTTTATAATCTCAGGTGACCTAAAACAATGAAATATCGTCGGCCTTTTACCGTAGCCAAACTCTGGAAAAATTGCTTTGGTTACCTTGACTGTGCTGCTGATCCCTCCAATTGTCGTCGTACCACCAGCTACGCCATCAACTTTTACCCCCGGGAAAATTGTCATCTTCCCCGTTGCCGACTTGCCATCTGATGTTAATTTTTCTTCGAAAGGACTTGAAAACGGTGCGTCAAACGTCGGAAGGGGAATGGACACCATTTTGGATGAATTCACTGTATCAAATTTCAAGCACAGTACTGTTTCAAGACACACTTTGAAGCAAGACGTAGATTGCATGGATAGTATAGATCTTATAGAGAAGGCAAAGTATAGATCTTTAAAGCATGGAGAAAACTACGATGTTTCAAGCAAAAGGCCTTTCGTCGCGTAACCTTCATTGGATTACCCAAAGGCGGTCCTTTTAGATCTTATTTACCCTCCGACCAAAGAGCCCTTGGCTCACAACGTCGCATTTAGCTCTTTATATACTACTGAGATTGCTCCAAAGATATTCTACCTTGCCTACGATAAACTCATTTAAGGTGGCTCGGTACAATTTTCAAAAACTTCAGGTGTGTAAACGTTTGACTGTTTTAAACGTATTTTAAGGTTTTATGAAGCAGATAACAGGATGATCATCTATTTTAATATTTTTTCTTTCAAATTATGTCAGTTTTGGTAACATATAGCGTACAAAATTTACTCTAAAATAGCCTATTGCTTTGTCGGTGTAGGCGGTACGACTTTTCGATTTTCACTGACCGATAACTTTGATCCTGGTTCAAGGTTTCCAAATGTTTAGAACCGCTTTAGCATTTTGAGTTATTTGGTCTACATGTCTTTGACATGCAACGTGCTTCCGCAACACGGACGAGTCGCCAAGTCAAGCCATCTATTAACCTGAAATTCAGGCCCTAATTTTAAACTTCGGGTTAGTCATCTATGCACAGTAAGTATTTTCGTTAATATTCACGCGGACACGAATGGTCACGCGAGTTTGCTCATATAGCATAATTTTTGTCAGTCGCGATTCATCGAGCCACCTTAAGCAAAAATGAGGTTGTTTTCATACACAGGGACCGGTTGTTTAAAAACACAGTTAAATGTAATGCTGTTGTTGTAAAAATCCGTCAATCACAATTACGTAATCCCGGGTTAACCACTATTCAATTACAAAACCAATTGTCCCAAGTTGTAAAAAAGGATGAATGCCTGCCTGCGTCCAAAAGGAAAATTTATAAACTGGTAGGGATAGGAACTATGTTTTATATCAAGATGAAGAATATTATTCAATTAAAATCCTCACAAATTAGTTGTGAAATTCAACGTGGGCACCATCAACCTCCGTCGCAGGGACTTTCCACATGGGGCACCATTTCTCATTAATGAAACCTCAATTCAACCAGTTTCATATTATTCTGGCACTGCAATCGACCAACGAAAAATTCGTTGGCTCGAGCGGGATTTGAACTCGCGTCTTGGGGTATCTAGACCGAAACAGGTTTTTCGTATCTCTGAGGATGGTTCTGAAATGGAATTGAAACACTGCGCGTCTTTTGTTGGGATTACTAAAAATGATTCATATTTGCGTGGATTCGGCCTTCTAGGTTCGGCCAAAGATCATGAGTGTGACATGCTTAATTGGATGCAAGAATGCTGCTCAAAACAATTTTGAACCCTATTCGTGTAGGAAACTCAACAGGCTAGCTAATAAACACAAAATAAAGATATGAAAACTGATATCATATTGTTTATACCGACTTAAAGCTGGACTAGGTCTTTTGTAAAAATGTATTCAAATGACGTTTCTTGCTAAGGCCCTTCGTCGAGAATTTAGAGGGTATATATTCAGTATTGCTGTACTTACAGTATTGCCGTACACTACCAACACTGGCAACGACAGTTCGAAAGTTGCCTTATCCGCATAGTTGCGCGACTTGAAAGATTAAATTTGGAGTTTCAAATATTGAATTAAAGTGGTTTGAATCCTACATTTCTGATATGGAACAAGTGTGTTTTGTCAATGGCACGACGTCAACACCCGAAAAGATAGTCTGTGGAGTTCCACAGGGATCCATATTAGGGCCATTATTATTTTAACTTTACATTAATGATCTCCCAGTCTTGATACACATATATTTTTCCGCTAAGGATTCTGCGGAACTTATTCTTAACTTGAATAGCGATAAAAAAATAGCCAATGGCTAACATGTAACAAATCACAGCATCATTCGACTAAAATCAAATTAATGTACGTAAATTGGTTCGCATGCATGCAAAGTGTAATATTTGTAGCGGCACACACGAATTGCAGTTAACGATAAGCACTCTTTCAATTGGGTTGTTCGATTTATAAAGTCATTACTATAGCAATGTTTGTGTCGGTTTCATATTAGTTTTAAGCATGCATATACTAAAAGAATGTAAGTAAAGAATGGAAACAAGATATAATCGATCCTACCTTGAAATCACAGCGAACGTATGTCTTCAGCGGCGTTATGCAGTATGTGGTTCAAGTCGAGCACCTGTAAGAACTGAGGAATATGCAGCTATTATACTCAATCTTATGGTACCGTCTCATAACCATTCGTGCGTTTCAATCAAGGCAAAGGTTTTTTGTAAATTTGAGTGGGAAACAGGACGTAACATCCGAAACTCGTTGCAACAGGTATTTTTGCATTATGTAAATGTATCAAGTGTGAATAAAGCTACCTACGTTCGTGTAAATCCGTTCAACAAGCTGGCCTTGCTTAACATCTAATACTATATTTACAAAAATTTGGAAAAAATCTGCGCTAACACGTGGTGCACAATATTATGACTCTGTTATGATACCCACCACCCCCTGAAGCGAAAAGAGCGATTAGTCTCAAATTGCTGCAGTCGATCTCCGATTGAGCATTTGCTTTGAAGATGACCATCTAAGCAAAACTAAGTTAATACTTTTGCCTGAGGCAGAAAACGTTGTTTTTGTGCCTCCTAAATAACCCCCCAGAAGACAAGAAATTGCATTTCGGAGATATTTAAATTGTCAAAGACAATGGCTATGGAAACAACGGACACGAGACAATGGTCACCAAACAAAACATTTGCGTCAATACACTTAATTTGTGGGTTAATACACTTCTATTATTGATTAACATTTTAAGAAGGGTAATTACAATTTATGAGGACATTCTTACTTAATTGGTCACGATATTGCATAACATCCATAAATATTCTGCAATCGCTGGATTACTGTAGCCGAGACTAGTACTTGAATTTTGACATCACAAAATGCAACGACAACAGTTTATGGGGTTATTGAATAATTACTGAACTGAAAGCTTTTCAAACCGGACCAAGTTGCCTCTTGATCAACTTCAAATTACTTATTTGTTTTTGTGGATAATGTTAAATTAACATTCTTGCCATCTATTTTAAGTCCATGTGCGCATGTAAAGACAGGAATCCTTTATGAACACAAAAACTTCCTACATTAAGAATTCAACTGCATGCTTCTAAATATATACTATACACAATAAGATGACGCCACTATAAGGGTATGGGTAATATCATCAGGATTGATGGGCATCTCATTTGCCAGGGTTATCTGCAGTTAACAATCAGACGAGTCCAACTCTGAAAAGACAATGCTTTGTTTTGCCATTCCTGTACACACTCAACTGTATTTACTGAAGATGATGTACATCAAGCTGCAGCAAACACATGAGCTAATAAAAAAGGCCTATACACTAACCTGTCCTCCCTTGAAACACTGGTGTCCACTTTACACTGAGAATTCTATACACTAGATTTACAAATAACAAATTCTAAGTTACAATTTAACTGATCAGAACAATATATTCCAAGAATTGTATGGTACTGTACAAACCTGAAGGCAATCAAGAGGTACATGTTCCTTATTGCAAGACAGCAGCAAAGCCGGAAATCAATCTTCTTCTCAACAGAATCTGCAAGTTCAACCCAAAACATGCAATGGATGAGCCAATGAAGCGCCGTTTGTCATTGAAAGAAAAATTATAAATCATGCAAATTAAATAGTGCAACCTTTCCCTTGAAATGCTTAAGAAATTCCAGCGAAGCAAGCCAGGATAAATGAAATGGTGATACAACAGAATGGGATCCATCACTACAAAGTATATAAAAGCGAAGTATTGAAGTAATCAAGTTTGAATAAAACGGCCAGCTCACCTCATTAGGGATGCATGCTGTCCCCAGGAAAAGTTTTGAAATTTAATGTCAACAATCTTGTTCCTATGTTGACATTGGGTTTCAGGAATGATATACTGCATTCTGGGAGACTTATTAATTGGCAGCTATGTGTACATATGATTCACTTTACTTTTAAGGGGCATCCTTTAGCAAGGTCTGGGGAAAATTGTCCCCTTCTGGGTACCCTGCGTGTCAGGCTCTATGATAGAGCCACATTCTGGGTGCCCCTGTATTTCATACTTCATTTTAAGTCTCTTTTAATTTTTGTTTTTTAACATACACTGAAAATGTTAGTATGATTTATCATACACGCAGTAACTGGCAGCTATAGAATTCGCCGAGGGCACATGCTAGCTGCTTTCTATTGGCAAGCTTGGCAAACGTTTTAAAACATTCTTTATGTGAAGCTACAGTATATGTTATCTGATAGATCAAGGGCGCTTTCCATTTAATGGCCTGACCGGTCAGACCCGAATTTTTTTCTCCGTATCAGTGGAAAGATCTGGTCTGTTTCTCAAATATGTAGCGAAAACGGACCTCATTCTAATTCTATCTAAATGTTCCGGTCAGAAGCCCAAACGTTTTGTGTTCGATTCAACAATTTGACCGTTCTGTCTTCCGACCGTGTTTATAATGGAAAACGACCAAGTTCTCTATGCATTAAGTAAATATACCCATGAGTACAATCATTGTATGTATTTTATTAGCTTTGTTTATATATAATGGCTAAAACCATGAATATTTGGAGACATCTATAGGTCTCACAACACTACTTAATTATGCATACAATTTTGCACATTGCCTACGACTATGAGTAGCCATGCACATACAAAAAGTGATTTTGGCCTTTCATTAGTACCACTGGTACTGTAACATGTGATTATGCAATGAAATTTCCAGCCTGTTCAAACTGAAAACATTCTGACTCAAATGCAAGTGAAATTATAACGAGACAATTACATTTAAGGATTGATCGTTAATTAAATTATAAGAGGAGAAGAAAAGGGGGGTGGTTTTCTAGAAATGTCATTCAATGCTATATAATGTGTAAAATTCATACCCCCTCTCCTAATTAATTAAAATATGATTGCAACACCTAAAGTAATTGTATTCTACATCTACAAATGGGCAAGTAGCAGTAGCCTTTTGCAGCATCCATAGATGCTACATTTGCAGAAAGGGCACTAAAATAGCAGTCACTTATACCACAATCCATATGTTTATGAATTGTAACACATGTATGCATATGCCACTTCAAGTTTTTATAAAACAGCACTTAGCAAAATTTGGCCCCATATTGAAGTAGCCTGCGAACAGGCGTTTATTCAGGTGGGCCTAGTAGCCTAGTAACCTAGGCCCACCTGAATAAACACCTTTTTGCAGGCTACTATTGAAGCCATGGCCCTGCCAAGGACAAAATAAATTATCAGATAGCACCCACACCCCCCGCTTAAACCTCTTCCCAATCTCAGTTGACATTTCATTTCTAGCCAAGACTCCCCCAGGCATGTTTAAATATCTGGACAAAAACATTGCTATGGAATGAAATCAATTGCATCTAACATTCTAAGTGCTTGATGTCATATTTTTTACAGAAATGCATTTACACATGCACAGAATGCAAGTTTGTCCCCTCTAACGATTATGGGAATTTTTCACTATAAATATAAGGTAACTATCAGGGTCCCACCTAGGCAGGATGGAGGTTGAATCATAATAAACATTCAGCAAGTTTATAATATGAGCAGCTAGAATCTTGGCAACTGTCCAATCACACCCATCTAAGATCATATAAACAGAGATGTGAACCCTAAGTACCTAAATTGCAAGTGCATTGATACCAAAAAACTGAAACACTGTAACATTAACCACAATGCCAATAATAACTAGCTTTTGTAGCCAAAAAGAGAACATTTCAATCTATCTGTTCTTGTCAGAGGCGTAGGAACCCGGGGGGCAGGCCTACGGCCCTGGTTCTTGTTTAAAATATGTAAATGTGAAGTCTTGAAATGTATTTAGAATGAAGTTACAGACTACTGGGTCAAATAAAAGTTTCGCAAAGTTTCGTAAAGTCGCAACCGACTGGTCGAATTACTAAACAAAATAAATATCTATCTTCTATGGTTCTACCACAGAATAGAGAATGTACTTTGAGATCATGTTTTAAACGCAAGGCTGTAGCCTCCGCTCCTACAAAATTATCATCTGATTATGCGTGTGATCAGTTTCAATTTTTCGGTTTTAATTATGCAGGTGATGATTCCAAAATGTGGGTGTCACCTGCTCATGAATGCAGGTGAGTTCATGGTTAAGTTTCCTCAGGGATATGTTAGCCCTATGTGCCAAGGTCAATGTTTATGTGTTTATGAGGCTACCTTAACCCTAAATGTAACCCAGCCTTTAAGCCTGGTTCACACTTGCAATTTTGTCGACCAAATTTATATTCATGTATTTTCAAAATTTATCGATATCGCAGAGCAGGGGTGGAAAAATTTTTTTCTTTCTGGGAACCTGGGTCGAAGGCTAGAAATTTTCTGTAAAATTTGTAATGTTACAATTACAAAAATAACAAAATAAATGCATAATTATTGTATTATTTGTATTTTAGCAATAATGGGCTTTAGGCTGTTTTTCGTACGCTTGTACATCACAATAGTTGTGACCAACTAGTAAGGGATCTTGATTTTTTCTGTGTTGGCGTTGTATTATGTACTAAGGTGAATATGATGTTTGTGATGTTACTTTGAGTGTATATCCACACCGGGCAAACTTGAAAAATATGCCTGGCCACGATGGGAACCGAACCTACGACATTTGGATTACTAGCCCAATGCTCTGCCAACTGAGCTACGCAGTCAGGTCGGTTCGAGTATATGCGGATATTTCGGAACTGAGTTTAGTTCCTTTGACATCAATGTAATCTAGTATTCCAAAGTTCATATAGGTTCGATTCCCACCGTGGCCAGGCATATTTTTCAAGCTTGCCGGGTGTGGATACACACTCAGAGTAACATCACAAACCTCATATTCACCTGGGTACACAACACCAACACAAAAAATCATGATTTTTAGATTACATTGATGTCGAAGGAACTAAACTCAGTTCCGAAATATCACATACTCGAACCGACCTTACCGCATAGCTCAGCTGGCAGATCATTGGGCTAGTATTCCAAAGGTCGTAGGTTCGATTCCCACCGTGGCCAGGCATATTTTTCAAGCTTGCCCGGTGTGGATACACACTCAGCCGATAACATCACAAACATCATAGTAAGGATCTAGCGCTTAATTAACTAAGTGTCCTATCATCTTATTTATTCAATCACTTTTATTTGTTTTACTATTTAATTTGCATTTTATTGGAGACTTTGCAGCGCATATATTTACCATTTTACCAGTCATTGTGATGACAGGGGTGGGTAAAAGAATTAATTTCTGTCAAATATTTAAAAGCTGCTGATGTTAGCATGACAGTGTAAATAAAGTATAATAGTTGTAACTTGTAAGTTGAGTAAACAGAGTTTTATGAAAATGTTGAAATATTTTCTGGAAAATTTTCTGCAAAAATCTCAACTCAAAAAAATTTCGGGTTCCGATACTTTTTCCACCCCTGTCGCAGAGCTTGGAACATACTCATCACGACATACATCATACTCATACAGGCATTCCAACTTTCCCGATTTTACCGGGAGTCTCCCGAAAATTCATGCAATCTCCTGGTCTCCCGATTTTTATCAAATTCTCCCGATTTTTTAGAATATTCAGGAAATATCATAAAAAATATAAATATACTGTTTTTAGCAACATATTAGTCTGTCTTGACCTTTTTTGAAGTTACTTTATGGCAATTTATAGAATCATTTATAACAATATAGTCCCAAAATGCAGGAAACAGTGGCGTGCTGGCAGGGGGGCCGGGGGGCCACGCCCCCCCCCCAGCTGGCAATTCTTGGAGGGCGCAAAAATGAAAATGGGGCGCCGAATTTTGAAAGTGGGTGGGAAAAAACGCATTCTCGAAAAAATATGGTTACTTCCGCCAAGAAAAGACGTGTTTATAGGCTACAGTATAAAACAGACTAAGCGCATAGGCGACATATATTAAATTACAGACTATTTTGACTAACCGTATTTGCTACCTCACAGCTCACACAAAATCGTTTATGTAGAAACATGATCAGTGATCACAGGCAATGTCTCATTACCGGAATATTGGTCAGGTTTCGATCGAAGCGATCACGGGAATTATGCCCTTTTTTGCTGGTATTATGCCCTTATATTATGCCCTTTATTATGCTTCACGAATCACGAGAGCGGCGCAAATTAGATAGTTGAAGTATGATAACTGATGTAAAGTTGTGTACACAATTTAGTTGTTTGCACAAGAAGCATGAGTAATGTAAGTAATGAAATAATGCTGAAACATGCCCTTTTGGCAGCCAGGCAAGGAAACCTTAAAATGCATATGCGTGGGGTGCGTGTGTTATTGTATAAAAGAGCTGTATGTTGTAAATGTGCTCAGAACAGTAGATCAATAGAGAACAGAATTGGGATTAGATTAATCGCTGGAAGTAGTTAGCATTGCATAATTTAGTACTACTACTAAATTCAAACAAATTGCAAATTTCGACACGTTATAATGCCGTTTCCTGACCATCAGATTTCTGTCAAATCTTCCCCCAAAGTCCAGGAAATGGCATTTCAGAGACTCTAAATTCAAAAATTTTCCTGGGGAGCATGCCCCCGGACCCCCTAGACAAACCTCGCACCTGGACCCCCCTAGACAAACCTCGGCTCGTGCCTTCAGCCCTCGTTTAGCAAGTGTAACATTATAGGGACGCATATTGGTTGACAGCTCACTGGCCCCTCCAGAAAAATAGTACCCAGCACGCCACTGGCAGGAAACGCCATTTCAGAAGTCTTAATTTTTACTATTTTTTCCCAGAAGAACTAGATTTCAATTCACTGAACAGTCTCCCTAAATTTTACCTCCAGTGGTTGTAATGTTACTTGAATTCTCGTGTATCCCTCATTATCCCCCTACGAGCGTGGAAGAACCTCTGGCACCCAGGGTATTGGAATGTCTGCTCATGTGCAGTGCTCTCATTTCCCATTGCCTGGAATTCCTTAGATTCTCGGTAAAAAATTCCTCAGATTTAGTAAAACTTCCTTAAACGTGGGGCAGGCATGTTTTTTGGTAATTCATGGCCTGAATGATTGAGAATTACAAAGTTTATAGGTTCCCAGAATTTTTGTCTCATTTGGGAATTGGGATTTTGAGCAGCATCGTCAGAAGGGATTTCACATTGTTGGTCAAAGAATATCTTCCTTCGAAAAATTTTTGCAGTCCTGAATGCATAAGACTGCATTTCCTGCGTTTTTAAAAAGTATTTTTTTGCATAAATACAGCTAAATTGACTAAATTTTTAAATATTATTTCAATATTTCAAATATTAGGTAAAAACTAAAAATTCCTTAGAAATTCCTTAAAAATTCTATTTCCTTAAAATTAAAAGTCTCCTTAAAAACTGATAATTTCCTCAGTTTAAGGAAATTTCCTTAAAACTGAGAGCCCTGCTCATGTGATCATTATGTGAATAATTAGGGCCATTTATACGAAACAAAATAAGACACGACTTACATAAAACTCGACTTAAGTAAGACGCGAGTTTGTGGTATAAAAGGTACAAAATTCTT
This sequence comes from Paramuricea clavata, assembly GCA_902702795.2. NCBI lineage: Eukaryota > Metazoa > Cnidaria > Anthozoa > Malacalcyonacea > Plexauridae > Paramuricea > Paramuricea clavata. The sequence goes on along the minus strand of CACRXK020011271.1, from coordinate 4,477 downwards.
ATGTAAGACGCGTCTTGGATAAGACGCGTCTTGCATAAGAACAGGTCTTTTAGCTGTTCTTATTTAAGTCGCGTCTTAAATAAGAAATTTTGGACAAAACGTCTAACTACACATGCTAGAAACTTGAAACAACGTAAAATTTAATGCCTTGCATATTAAAACAAAAACAACGAAAACAACATTATAGCTATAGCAAATAAATAAGACCAAAGCCGTAGAAAACCATTTATACGATAACTCCACTTATTTAAGTAATTAAGTCGCGTCTTATGTAAGTCGCGTCTTATGTAAGTCGCGACTTATTTTGTCACGTATAAATGGCCCTAATGTGATGCTATTATACACAGCCAGAAACGCGCAAGTCGGAACAGGTCTGCAACAGATCTGTTAAATGCTGTTGTCAACAAGCCGATATCTGGATGCGTTCGACAGGTCCAGGTCTGTTAACAGGTCTGTTACAAGCTGTTGTGACAGAGCTGCTGCAATGCTGTTTTCAACAGGTCTGTTACAAGCTGTTGTGACAGAGCTGCTGCAATGCTGTTTTCAACAGGTCTGTTACAAGCTGTTGTGACAGAGCTGCAGCAATGCTGTTTTCAACAGACCTGTCGCAAGTTGTTGACACAGAGCTGCAGCAATGCTGTTTTCAACAACTTGCGACAGACCTGTTGCAAACCGAGGAAAGCGCCTTATGAAGCTTGTGTATCCACTATTTTGAACAAAAAACGGCCAAACAGGTTGCCATATTTCGGTTTTAGTGTTTGTGTTTCGTGAAATAGAAGTTTGAAATATAAAGTTTTATAAACAAACTTGCGAGATAATTTTTATATATGAATATAAAGTTTTATAAACAAACTTGCGAAATAATTTTTATATATGAATATAAAGTTTTATATTAACAAACTTGCGAGATAATTTTTGAGCAAAACAGCCGAAAAAATACGACAAATTCAAGAAAGGTTCTTATCGTAAACAATTTTCAAAATTAATTGTCTTTAAGTACGACCGAAATATGACAACCTACTTTGCATATTTTTCTTCAAAACAGTTGTGGATTGTTTATATGAATATATTTGACTTCTTAATACAAGACATAACTAACATAAAGTCCCAAAACTATGGTCCAAAACGGTCGTTTTATATGAATGTTACGAATCCCAAAACGTGTTCGTAAAGCGAGCACTAACGCGCATGCGCAAGCAAATACTACGCTTAAAAGTCATATAAGATTAACTATAGTGTCCTTTAACAAACTATGCATAATTCTCGACATCCTCCGGGGGGAGGGAAAGTTTCTGTGTCCAACGCGCAATTCGTTCGCGTCCTTTTACAGCAGCCTCTCTCCTCGGGCGATGTGGGGGGTTCCGAGGCTGGTGGTGGTTTCTCTGATGATAGGATGGGTTTTGCTTCCTGTTTGGTTGAAACTTCGAGAGGGTAGAGACGAGCAATAGATTGGTTGGTTCTACCAGTGCTAGTACGAATATCGGCAGATCGAATCAGTCCATCGTTTCCACTAACGAGGTTCTCAATTACGGCAAGTCTCCAGTTGGCTCTGGGACCATCATCGTGAACTAACACAACGTCACCTTGCTTGACTTTCTGTTCGTTTGTGCCTGTTGTTTTGTGGAATTCACGAAGTGAGGTGAGATACTCGTGCCTCCACCGCATCCAAAAAGGATTGTATTATTATCGATTGTTTCCTGGCTCTTTCTCGAACTTCGGAATCGTCGTCGAAATTGGGATCGTGTAGTTCCTCTTCTTCAACGATTAGGCGAGGTAATCTTCTGACGCGTCGTCCGTAGAGAAGGTGGGAAGGTGTCAAGGGTTCTGGATCGTCGGCTTCGGATGTGACATAGGTTATAGGGCGGTCATTGAGGACAGCTTCGATCTCGACTATGATCGTTTGTAGACCCTCTAGGTTTATATATGCGCGTCCAAGGATCTTCTTCAAGGTAGTTTTGGTTAGACCAATCAAGCGCTCCCAGAATCCTCCAAACCAAGGCGCCCTTTTCGGAATGAATTGCCATTCTACTTCTCGTTTGCTGAGAGAGTCGTGCAGTGCTTGTGAATTGAAGAGAGCTCTAAGTTCGTCTGCAGCCGATAAGTAAGTTGATGCGTTATCCGAGATCATCCTTTGTGGCAACGATTTGCGATTTGCAAATCTCCTGAATGCGTTCAGAAAACACTCGGTGGATAGGTCTGTCACAATCTCTAAATGTACAGCTCTGGTTACAGCACATGTGAAGAGGCAGATGTACACCTTCGTTTCGCCATTGTTATCACGTACGTAAAGGGCTCCGGTGAAATCAACGCCGGTTGTCGTAAAGGGTTCTGTCTCGGTTGTTCTCGACTTGGGAAGTGGAGGTGGATCGGGGCGTGTATAGGCAGTCCCAGTGACCTTACGACAATTTACGCACCGTCTCAACAATTTTCTCACATACTGGCGGATGGATGGGATCCAATAGGTCTGACGTAATGTGGTCATTGTGGAGTTCACACCACTGTGGAGTATGTTTTCGTGGGCGTTGTATACGACAAGATCTGTGAAAGGATGGTTCTTAGGTAGGAGGTATGGAAACTTCGCTGACGTGCTTAATGGCGCGTTGTGAATCCTCCCGCCACAACGAAGCAAATTGTCGGTGTCGAGGAAAAGACGCAGTTGTCGTATGAGTGGTAATCTTCGGGATGTTTTGGAAGACAGGTTCTCGATTTCCTTGGGGAAGGTAGTACTTTGACAGGACTGAGTCCATATCTGCTCGGCGAGGTTCAATTCTTTCGCGGTGAGGGGTCCAGAAGTGTCACTTTTGTCTTTTCTTAGGAGAGCAATGAATCGCAGGACGTAGGCTGTAACTCGTAGTAGGTGATTTAGTTTGCTGTACTTCTCGATGTCAATGATGCGGTGTATTCCGGGTTGGCGATGTTCCGTGGGAATGCTGTCTCTTTCGGTTGCGTTGTGGTTGATTTCTTCTGATGAAATTGCTAGTGTCAGAGTAGGGGATAAGTTGGTTGAGGACCACGTCGGCCACTTGGACTCGCACGTTAACCAAGGTGGACCCTGTTTCCAAAGGACTGAAGAACAAAGTTGGGTTGCACTTAAGCCTCTCGTAAGTAGATCCGCCGGGTTATCGTTGGTTGGACAATATCCCCATGTTGCTTTGGGAAGTAGATCTTTGATTGTTTGAACACGGTTTGTGATGAACTGGCTTAGACGTTTGTTGCTGGACAACCAATGTAAGACTATTTGACTGTCCGTCCAAAGTCTCACAGTGAGGTCACTGTACATGGTAGTTGTAGCAAGTGCGTTCTTGACATAGCTGGCCAACTGTGCGGCGGTGACAGCACCCTTAAGCTCGAGTCTAGGTAGGGTTAGTTTCTTCAGGGGTGCAACACGTGTTCTAGCCACAAGAATTGCGATTTGCGGACCGTGTCGGAGATATGCAACGGCGCCATAGGCCTTTATACTTGCATCCGAGAAGACATGGAGCTCGGGCTTGGTATTGTTAGGATTGATTGTGATGGGGCATCTCGGAACGTTCATGGTCTCTGAAACAATGTCGATATCTTCGGCTATGCTTAACCACTTCTCGCTCAGTTCTTGTGAAAGTGGTTCGTCCCATTCGATATTTTGTAGCCACAATTCTTGCATGAGTAACTTAGCTCTAATAGTAACCGGGGATAACAGGCCCTGTGGGTCATAGATCTTCGAGGAATTGCTGAGGACTTCTCTTTTGGTCGGTAAGTTGAGGGATGGGGAGATGTGTTTAGGGGTGAGGGACAAAGTGTCTGTCAACGTATTCCACTGGAGGCCGAGAACATTAACAGTAGTTTTAGTATCAGCAGTTCCTTCTTGTAGACAGAGGCTCTGAAGTTGTGGACTGTTGGATGCCCAAGCTCGAAGGTTGAAGTTACCAGAGGACATAATGGATCGTGCCGACTTGTAATAGTGGGTGACTTCATTTTCGGTGGGCTGTCCGGAAATGAGATTATCAACATATAGGTTTTCTTTCATGTCGGTAGCAATCTTTGAACTGTATTGGTCGAGGTGGGATTCGAGTGCTGAGCTGAGCATTAATGGTGAGCATGTAGCACCAAACAACACAACTTTGAATCGGTAGGCTTGAAACACGCTTTCGGGATCATCAGGTTGGGAAAGCCACAGGAATCGGGTACAGTCTCTGTCATCTTCGTGGAGTTGAACATGTAGAAATGCCTTCTCTATATCGGTGGAAAATGCAAATGGGTGGGTTTGAAAACGCAGAAGAATTGAACACATATCATTTAGCGATGGTGGCCCTGGCAGAAGACAATCATTCAAACTTGGGTGGTCTGTTGACTGGCGGCAGCTACAGTCATATACAATGCGAATAGGTGTGGTGGTAGAGTCCTTTTTTACAGGATGGTGGGGGATGTAGTGGATCTTATCTGACATGTTGGTCGTAGACACCTTTTCAATGAATGCTTTCTCTTCTTGTTCTGCAAT
>CACRXK020011270.1:0-16566 GCA_902702795.2 Paramuricea clavata | reverse complement strand
TATGTTTTCTACCATATCTGGAGCAGCAAGGTTTAGCACATGAGCGTAGCACCATATGTACAACGAATTTGGCGAAACGTCTCTGATCAGCTTCTGTACACCTCCGAACTCCCTACGCATATTTGATGCTCCATCAAATGATTCACCGATAATATTTTCCATCTTTAGACCTTGTTGCTCAAGATTTGTCTTCAAAAGTTGAAAAATACAGCTGCTGATCCATCATAAACTTTTGATTTATTGACTTCCAGGCCAAGAACATAACGCAAAATTATTGTTTCCGATCCTGTTCCACCGTGGCGGTGTCTTGTGTACCACCCACGAAAACTTCTTTTCTCCAATCTTTTGAATAATTTTTGATTTGATGTTTAAAATTGCTAGCAAAATTTTGTTAACTGGGATTTTGAAAGCATTGCTACTAAATTTCCACGTCGACGACTATTCTGTTTGCCTTTTCGTTTCAAATTTTCTCGTCTTTTCTTACTTTTATGAATTACTTAATTCCTGTACATGACTGTTTAAAGGTACATCAAATTCCGAAATCAAAAGGATTGTTTCTAAAAAATTGCCATGATCAACTGATCTATTATCTAAAGTGTATGAAGATTCGTTTCGGTGTCCTCTGAATGAAAAGGATCGTTTAGCAAGGTATTTGATTACAGATACTATTATTTCTAAGACACGAATGTTTTCTTGAACATCGCGCCGTCGAGCATTAACCATTTTCGAATTAGTGAGAGAACTTATGTCTTTGTTAAACTGGGCGTGAACAAATACCATTACCAAAATAACATATAAATTATCTACAAAATTCCAAAATAGGGGCGCCAAAGAACATTTTAATCAGGGGCGCACCGGGAAATTTCCCGGTATCCCTGTGGGCCAGTCCGCCCCTGATGTAAAATAAAAGATGTATGCTTTCAAACATCAAACCTCGCATCAGACTTTTAGTTCCACAAACGAAACTTTCAGTTATACAGTACATAGCCATACGGCATAGCCATAGGCGAAATTTTTCAGTTTTGACAGCAAAACTAATTGTTTTGCCGCGTTTAATGGTAGTAAAACTTTTAAAATGGATAAAAATTTAGTATTTTCGAATTTCGACCCTCGACTTTTGACCCTCGACCTCGACTTTTCACCCTCGACTTTGACCCTCGACCTCGACTTCCGAACCTCGACCCTCGACCTATGACCCTCGACACTCGACCATTACCCAAACTCGGTTTGTTGGCACGCTGCCCCTTGAAAATGTTGAATTTCCGGTCCATTGTCTCTGAAATATTCAATTTGAAAGTAGAAATTAATTAAAGAGTCGATCAGTATCAATTCATGCAAAGGCAATTTCCATCAACAAACACCTTCTTTTTTTTGAATTGATACTGATCAACTCTGAACAAATTTCTACTTTCAAATTGAATATTTCAGAGACGATGGACCGGAAATTCAAAATTTTCAAAGGGCAGCGTGCCAACAAATCCGATACAGTTTTTGAACATATGATCGCACCCACTCAGCCAATCAGCGCTCAGTATTTCATGCTGTCTTAATTTATATGCCATAAACTGTTTCATAGCGCAGCCGAACGCACGTTGTAACCAATAATCCGTTGTAATTGTAAACCAATTGTATGCATAACCCTACATAATCTTAATCTAACCCTAATCTAATCTTAATCTGACACTAATCTAACCTTAATCTGACACTAATCTAAACTTGATGATCTTTTTTTAATTTTTGCGAATAATTTATGCAAAGTTTATTATTTTGATTATTTTACACTTGGTACTAGTACTGAGAGTAGTTGAGCCCCCTGTGGCCTTATTAGTATTCTTTATACCATGGGACTTCTTCGTGACATGGACTGATGACATGATAGAATCAGATATAGCTATAGAGCGTACTAATTAGTGTTCAATTGCGATTGCGAGTTTTAATCGATAAGGCCACATAAAAAACCATTACTTGTTTAGCGTTCACCCATTTTAATTTTTCTAGGGCGGGCGGTTTTTTTTTGTTTTGTTTCTCGTACAATGCAACACGAAATTCTGCTAAATGCAGGAAATCCAGTATACTACCACAGTCAGAACTCATTTTAATTCTTTCAAAATCCGTTCATGTTTTTTAATACCGTTCATATGTTTTTCTATGTCACGTATTTGCAATGAAAAGTGTTCAAAACCTAAATCTTTTTGGCGTTCCTTTCAAAATTACTTTGTTTTAGCTTTATTCTCTAGTTTTTAGAGTTAGCAACCTTTTCAAATGCATCTGCCGGTTGAGAAACATAAAATAATAGTTAAAAATTGTCAATTAAAATAAATTATCAATGATGCTTTAAAATTGAAGCCATATTTACAGTAGACTTGCTCTGAGTCTCTCTTTCGTTCAGGGGCGTAGGAACACATTCGAGATTGGGGGGGTCGAATTTTTTTGAAAATTAGAGGCTCTAGATCCTTGGAAATGGCCATTTCAGAGCCCTATTTAGCCATTTCAGTTTCGAATTTCACTGCATTTACTGTAAATTGAGTAAATTCAATGATCTTTGGGGGGCGGGGGGGCGAAAGCTATCTCGGCCCCCCTTATAAATTTTTAGGGGGGCCGCGGCCCCCTCGCCCCCCGCTTCCTACGCCCCTGCTTTCGTTGTCATATAGTATCGGTCCACTATAGTGTACATTACATGACGTAGAACGGAGGGGCGGAGCGAGAAAGAGAGACTTGTCAACTTCGGAAAATCTCCGTTCAAAACTGAACCGAAAATGCAAGACTTGCTTTAATTGTTTTCTGTCAGTGTTTTATGTATTGATCTAGCACACTGCAATTAATAACATGAGTTCCATTATAGTAAATAATACAGAAAGAAATTGAAGGAAAACAATTAAAGCAAGTCTTGCATTTTCGGTTCAGTTTTGAACAAGTCTCTCTTTCTCGGAAGAGATTATTTCGCTGGCCTCAGAGGGGAGTTAGGTAACATCGAGTTGGATTCGAGTTCGAGTTGGGCTCCGAGTTGGACTTCGAGTTGGACTTCGAGTTAAACTTCGAGTTAGATACTTTACTTTTCTGGAAAATGACAATTGTATTTCACCCAACCTTTTTTGCTGCGGAGCGAGCGAGCCTGAACCAAATTTACACTTATTATATGGGGGAATTTTATCTTAAACCATTGTTTACCGCAGCTGTAGGCCTTGTGGTCGTGCGCGATCGGAAATGCTCAGTAACCTTTTTGTCGGTTGTGCTTCCACAACACCTTGTGGTAATTTTGAGTTGCAGATTTCCTACAAGTTACAGATATTGCACAGCACACTCCCTACCTCCTCCGCAAGCCATACAGCCCGTAATGAGTATGCCCGTTCGCATGTTGAAATTTGAAATTTGACAAGAAGGCTGCGGAAGAGGTAGGCACACTCCCTATATCAGGGTTTTCAGTGACTGGTTATATTAGGACCGGAACTGGCGTGAAGCAGATCGAGGTAGATTGTGAGCTTACAGATGGCGCTTTAAGCAGCCGCTATTAGTCCATACCTCATTAATGATCTGCCCCCTGACCTGACATGGTTTCCGCACAATTTTTAAATGTTATAACAAATCTTTTTACTGAGATACCTTTTTCATATCATGTACTTCATTTTTTGTATTCTTAATTCGACACAAAAGCACTCGTACCCTAATTTATTTTATAGTAGACAGTGCCGGACACCAAAAAATACACAGTGAGATATTTTCCATAACTAGATCTTCACTAGTGAAGATATCGATTAAGTGTTCATTTTCTTTGTTATTTTTACTGGCTATATAATAAAAAGAACAGTAAATACACGGTGGCTTGAAGTTTCATATCTTATTATTTATCTTCTCGTGGTGAAAACTGAAAACAATATTTTTTACTCACTCAAAAATTAAAATTTATATCTTCCCACCGCCGTTAGTCTGCGATAGCAGACTGACTCAGAAGCCCCCCGGCCCCCCTCCCCCACTGGAGCTGCGGAGAAACAGCAGACTAATATCAGAGGCAGAGTGTAAGAAGGGCTCTGGGTACGAGAATGAGGCATTGCTGATCAGTCTGCTATCGCATACTACACCCTGTCTCCGTACCCAGGCGTTTCTTTGTAAAAAAACAGCGATGCGCATATGACGAGTTCACATGAAGTATTGTAGTACACCGCCGTCTAAGTTTAGGGAGGCTGGACGCGCAGGGGCGGGAATATTAAAAAAAGGTAATCATTTTTAGATTGGGATTAGATTAGAGCCAGATTAAGATTAAACCAGGGTTAGGGTTAGAGGTTAGAGTGGGGGTTGGGTGGGGGTTAGGGTTCAACTTAATATAAGGCATTTCCTTAATCTTTAGCAAATTTGACAATTAAGGATAATCCCTAATACCACGTGTGAGGATATGCAGAATAGTACTGATAGTTTCGAATGCATATTTTGAACGAAACAATACTTAAAATGTACAAATTTTAATATATTCTTTTCCAAAATATACATAGTAATTACTGTATATTAAGATGTACAACAAAGTTCATTATAAAAACCGGATTTATAATAAAGTAAATTTACATTGCTACGTTTCATTCTCCATATTTATAAACGTAATAACACGTGTTTGAAGTTGCGAAGAAGCAAACATGAATCGGAGTTGTTCGGAACATACCAGAACATTCAGAAACGCCAGTGTATAAGTAACTCGAACTCGAATCCAACTCGATGTTTCGGGATTCCCATGTATACTATAAACACGAGTTTCGAAGAAGTAAACAAGAATCGGAGTTGTTCGGAAATGCCGGTATATAAATAACTCGAAGTCTAACTCGAAGTCCAACTCGAATTCGAACTCGAATCCAACTCGATGTTTCGGGATTCCCGCCTCAAAGTGACAAAACGTAACAAAGCAACGGTTTTACTAACACTAACTCTACTCCAAACACCAACTCTGACCCTAACCCTAATCCTTATCCTAACCCTAACCTAACCCTACTACAAATTCGTTTCTAAACCAATTTTGAAGAAACCGTTTTGACGAAATGTCATTCTGAGGTCAGCGAAATAGTTGATGCCCTCTTCTCGCTCCTCCTTTTCGTGCTACGTCATGTAATGTACTCTATAGTGGATCGATACTATATGACAATGAAAGAGAGACTTCGAGCAAGTCTATATTTACAGCCATATAAGCAAAACTTACTGAACTTCAGACATCATTTTCTCTTTGGCGTATCATCTAAAATCTATTCATTTTAGCATTATTTTACAGATAAAGCACTAAACATACTTTTTAAGTTTGTTTGCCGATTGAGAGACGTATCGAAAAATAAAAAATTTGAATTTAGTCATAACCTCATGCAAGCATTAGTTTTGAGCGCGTGTTACGTAACACACAAAAAATCTCCTCTTAAAACAGAAAATTACAGGTATTTCCTTTGCCTCCCTAATTTTCGCTGCCTGTAGAAATACCGCCTGCCACGCAGGCTACAATTTGGCGGTCACGCGCGAACACTTTACCTGCGAACAGGCATATTCGGCTGGGAAGGAAATACTTTGTATAAACGTATTACATAGCTCCCGGAAGAATAAAATCACCATTTTTTCAAGTAAAACGTTTTTTTTTATAGAGAGTTTTCGCACTATTAAACTTGGGCGGATTTTGAAAAAAAAATCAGGTAAAAAATTGGAGGTCGGGGACTTTATCAGGTCGGGCGGGGACGCTAAACAACTATTTATTTTATGTGCCCAAAGAAACATATGATAAAAAATACTCACCATGGCCAAAAATATAAAGAAAAAAAGAATTCTTCGTGGATGTGATCAAAAATACTTCCCAATTAAAGAAATAATTCTTCGTGGATGTGATCATGTTTAACCTGATACTTGAAGTAATAGGATGCCATCTTGGGTAAATTTGTGATCTCATTGACGGTAGTTTTGGTGACGTCTCGATAGGGATTAATCATATAAAATATTGAATGGTAGATGGCTTAGAATTAATATATAGACTCCTGAGAATTGTAGTTAAGCCGGCTTTCCACTTGCGAATTTTTTCGCGCGAAGCGAATTTTTCATTTGTCTTTGGTCTCTCAACTGGAACCATCTGGAACTAATTGGATAAAGACAAAAGAAAAATTCGCTTCGCGCGAAAAAATTCGCAAGTGGAAAACCGGCTTTAGTAGCCGGCCGTTCGAGCCTTCGAGTCTTAATTCGACGCTATCAATTCCCAGCCGTTCCGCACGTTGTAACCAATAATTTATTGGCGTTGTAATGCCATTGTATGCAATAAAGTATTTGTTACAATGGATTTACAACTAATCCAAACGCTAATCCTAACTCAAACCCTAACCCTAATCCTAACCCCTAACCCTAACCCCACCTTCTAACCCCTAACCCCTAACCCCACCTGCTAACCCCGCAACCTAACCGCAAACCCCAACCCCGGCCAGCTACCCCTCCGGGGAATTGCCCTATCGCCTCCCCTCCATCAACCAAGCAATGCCAATTACACTTATAACTAAAACTTTTGTGCAGTGGTTGTGGTTTTGTTTTCAGTTACAACCCAATACTTTATTGCATACAATGGCATTACAACGCCAATAAACTATTGGTTACAACGTGCGGAACGGGTGCAATTCCACAGGTAGACAATGAGAACAAATGTGCTAGGGAGGGAGCGGAGTTGGGTTGGAGGGGTGCTCTAGACTCTAGATCTAATTTCCCAACCCACATTTTTTTTAAATCCTATTTCTCAGTCATATTTTTTTGCAACCTCGCAAGCAAATTGCGAGGTTGATTTTTTTGCCCAAATTCCAGTTTCAAGCAGGTGTTTCAGCTATCTGTTGACTTTTACTGTAAAACACAATTATATTCTGCTTTAATATTTATTATTAGAATTCGTTTTCCGCCTGGTACTTCTCTGGTAACAATTTTATATTCTGCTTGCGATTCGCGAACGCTCGATTTTTGGATTTTTACAGACAGATAATTTTGTTAAGTTTCCCTTGATAATTGATCCTGGTTTAATTAGTTTTTCAACTCAGCGCTCAGCGCTATAACATTTTGAAACCTTTTGTCATTTTGAGTTATTTGATATTTTCAATTCATATTACCTCGACCTTCACGAGACATCCACGCGGGATACACGCATGAAGCAATATATACGTTCATAATCACAGCTAGTTAAAGTTCAACTGTTCCTGTTAAAATTTAAATATTAACTTGTGAAAGGTGTTTATTATGTCGACGAAAGCGGAAATTTATCGACCAAGCGGCCAGCCAACCGCATCAAGCTTTGTTCAAGTTGACATTGACGAAGTCGCGAAACAAGCGGAGACAAAATCGATGGAGGAACTACAGTTGCAGAATATTAAACTCCTTGACGAGAAAGACGGGCAGAATTTTTATGCCCCCGAAGAGAAGTCGTTAATTCGCAAGGAGGAAATCGACACAAACCATGGGAAACTACACATCACTTTACATGGTACGGAAGGCAAACCGGCCATAATAACATTTCATGATATCGGACAGAACCACATTTCGGCCTTTCAAAGTTTTCTTAATTGCACTGAAATGGCACCCATATTGCAGTATTTCACAATCTATCATATCGATGCGCCCGGTCAACAAGACCAGGCTGCTCAGTTTCCTGAGACTTTTCAGTATCCGAGTATGGACGACTTGGCTGAGGCTGTCAGCGATGTTGTGGCGCATTTTAAATTGAAGTCATTTGTGGGACTGGGCATCGGCGCTGGAGCAAGCATTCTTTGTCGATATGGCCTGAAATACCCGAAATTGGTCGATGGCCTGTTGCTCATCAATTGTTTCTCGGGGAAAAGTGGTTGGGTCGAATGGGGCTATGAAAAGGTACTGACTACTGTATCTATTTTCTAACCCGGAAAATGTCAAATTGACGAGTTGACATATCATGTCTTAATAATATTAAATGCTAACAAGATAAACTGTAATAGGGGCTATCAACAAAAAGATTATCGCTCATTCTCAAATTGTTCTGAATACAGATTTGACAACCAGTGTCTTGTGGCCATACAAAATTTAATTGTAGCCCAGTTGTGGGTTTTGGCTACCAGCTAAGGGCCTGTTTATATTGAAGCTGGGCTGGCCCTCTATTAAAGCGAGACAGCCCGGTAAGCGAGATCTCGCTGCATGTGTAGTTATTTTTATTGCACATGTAGTTATTTTTATTTTTATTGTGCATTTATATGGACAAGCAGACTGGCCCGCTTGCCGAGATCTCTCCTGACTAGGCGAGTTCTTGCTTACTGGATGGGAATTTTTCCATATAAACACTCACAAGCTGGCTAGCCCGGTTGCCAGGATGAAAGTTCAAAAATACCGGCACAAGCTATTTTTAACAACTGTCAAAACAACAAAATTGTCCCGGCAAGAGGGATGAAATTTTCTCATATAAACACCAGAGAAATTCATCCCGCTTAATGGGCTGTCTCGCTAAGTGAGCCAGGCTAGCTTCCATATATCAACAGGCCCTATTAAACTTCCCGATAAAGGGCCTTTGCTCAAAACGTTCAATTTTGCTTTGTATTTCTAGATAGTCGCATCCCTACCAACAAAAGCTAGTTTACAAAAGTTAGACTATATAGCTTCACTAACCCAATAAGTTGTATTGCGTCCTCATGAACCCCACTTTCTTATTATACTCTGCCTAACGCCAGACGATTTTACTTGCCAAGGGGATGATGGGTATCTCACTGCGTATTTTCAGTTTCTCACTCTGTACTGTATATAATAAATATCGTTATCAAAAACATGATATTGATAATATAGACTACTGGGGCCGGGTGTACGAAAGGTGGATAAGTTATCCAGTGGATAAGTCCTATCCAATGGATAAATCTCCTATCCAATGGATAGCTATCTGCCGAATAAAAATGCGTTGTACGAAGCACGGATAGCAGGGTGGATAGCTATCCGTCGGATAACCTTAATTTTAGCCGGAGAAAACCGAATTTTCCTGAAATTTCTTATCTCTACGTCAGCTGTTGCTAGGTATTTGTAAACTTTTGTTGTAGTATCTTCGTATAACTTGTGAATTCCACTAACCTTTGAACTATCAACTTGCAATAAAGGTTTTTTGTTCATGTTTATATTTTGGAGTTTTTCTCGTCCAATCGTTGCATTGCAATACTTCGTTTTCCCACAGTGAAGAGTTTGCTATCTACTTATCGATATTTCTTTAAAAGATTTTTGGGTTCTTTATGTGAAGGCAATAGCAAAGACTGCGAATTTTGTTTTCTTGTTTCAGTACGTTGATTCAGTTTTATTTTATATACTGCAGTGCGAAGATTTGTTCTTTGACCTTTCACGTCATTCAAAACAACTTTAAGAACATTTTCTCGCAAGATTTGATTGGCTGATCAAGGCCATTGAACAAAATTTTTCGACTTTCGGCACCTTGTTGTCTATTTATATGCAGCTATATTTGTTTGGCGTTTAAGGGAACTCATTTAATGAAAGTTTTATTGCTTGTTTTCAAGCTATATAACAAAAAAAAGAAGGAAAAAAGCCAGAAAACGTAACGTGTAAGCACTGACACAGGTCAGCATAAAATATGGCAAAGTCATGGCATTATTTAATGGGCAAGTGACTCAAAGTGAGCTCGGTACATCAAGAGCAAGAGAAGTCATAAGCGAGGTCATAAGTAAGTTTCCATGTTTATTTAGTGTCAAAAAAGGGACTTCTAAACGGTATTTGTCCATTTCTATCACAATAGCAATCCTTTTTAAATGAAATACACATTGTTTTGTCTTCAAACTTCGAGTTTATCCGCCGGATAGTGGATTTAAACTACCTCCGGACGTCAGATAAATTTATCCAACAGATAGTGCATTTTATCCGTTGGATAGCGCTATCCAAGCTTCGTACAACACGATTTTCACTCCGGATAAAATTTATCCGCTGGATAGGGACTTATCCACCGGATAGCGATTTATCCACCTTTCGTACAACCGGCCCCAGTACATCGAATTATGCAAATTAGAAAACATAGTTTATTGAGCTTGCATGTATAATGCATCAGAAACAGCAAAAAACAAAGTTGCATGAAACTAGTCAAATATTAAAAGATTTATTTCCAACAGTTTACGAATGTTTAAAGATTTTTTTACGAGTTTAGTGATTTCGCAGTTTGTATGATTGTTTATAAATTTTCTGTGAGAAACACTAACATTGTTTTTGGCTTAAGCTGTACTCACTTTGCCTTCGCTGTACACAGTTTTGCCCACTTACAGTACTCTTTTTACGCTAAATTTAAGTTGCCCACACGCTTGCTACTTGAATCTGCATACATGTATGCTGTCAGACAAGTGTTTTCTAAACTTCACTGCACAATGATTGCCGGAAAAAAGGAAATTAAGTTGTCCAGTTAACGTTTGATGTTTTCGATATGCGATGTTTTTGATATTTTTGAAATGATCTGTATTATTGAAAATATCAATATTTCGCATCAGCTAGGCCTCAGTACTCTCCCCTTGAGGGGAGGGCACATTTAGGCCACAATGCAACTTATTGGGTTAAATGGTCTGTAATAGGGGTGGGAATTGATTCTGGAACAAACTTCGTGGAAATTTATGTGTTGATGGTCCCATAGGGACTAAGCACCAAATAATGAAGAAAAGCTTGCTGCATGAATGAATGCATATTGCAAAATACATGAATAATTATTGTTTAATTTATTCCGTTCATACAATGACTAAAGTGGGCAATATGGTTGTGCAGCTGTGCAAGGCTGTGTGAATATCTAAAGAGCCCTGCCATGTTCAGCATTTATGAATGTGTAGCACCTCGCAGCTTGGAGCATTAGTGCAATATTTGATCACAAATTTGCTTCTCAAATGGCATTACTAATAGTTATAAAATGTTAGTAGGGGTGCCGGAAACAATGTGAAGCCATTTAAAAAGACTTTTACTTCTGAGCCCTAACTTTTGTAAGCATCAATGTTTGTTAAAATTTTGCAGTACAGATACTCGATTACTTATAGCCAATAATAGTTGGACAAATTTCGGCGTTGATTAGAACAATTTTATTTGTTGCAACGCATGCATGGCACTACAGACTAAAATGCATCATACTGTATATAAAACAATGTCAGTGATAGTTTGTTTATTAATTATTGTCAAAGTTTTTTTGATCGCAGTAGGAATTTTGCATCATTAGGTAAATTCTTAGTTTTAAATTATTTGTAAGAGTTATGTTGGAGGGAAATGATTTGGTTCCCTCAAACATTGCTCACAAATCCTTCAAAACCTAGAAATTACCACTGGTGCAAAATACCTGCTGTGATCACTGAAACTTTGATAGTGAAACCAAAAGGTAGGAACATGATTCATGAACAAAGTTACTCAAAATGCAGCCATTATTGCATTAATGATATTTTTCTAGAAGTTAGACATTGTTATTTGTAGAAAAGAAAAGGCCTTATTGATTGCCTAGGATTGGTTTGTTCAGGCTGGTTTATTGCCCAAAATTGTTTTTTCCAATCTTCTTAGCTACATTTGTTATCACTTTTTGTAAAGTGACAATATTTGTTTTTAGCATCACATATAACTAAGCATAACAATTAACATGATGGCACCATATTTGAATGACAATAAATTGTTTATCATTGAAAAAGACATCTGATTTCTTTCCCAAGCCTAGGCTGTGCATTGCATAGTAAATTTTAACTTTAAATAATACCCTTTTGAACATTGGGCTATAGTATAGCTCAACAGCTATTAGTATTATTGAACCGATAACATCGATATATTTTCTGTACCGGAAAAGTTATGAAATATTAACCAAAACAGGCATACAGTATATATAGTACTACAGTGCAGTGCCCCGGTGCATGCGCACAACAACTGCACCACAAACGCGAAGACATACTATTTTGAACACACTATCCCAACAAACTAACCGACTATTAACAAATTTTACTAAAAAACTCGCACAACGAATTATAAAGCGATTCCAAACATTTGGCAAGGGTGGGTTGACTACAAAATTTTTGTAGTTCGCTATAACTATACGGCTACTGTACTTCAAAAATACGTAGTCCGCTACAACTGCTGCTACTTTTGAACAAAGGTAGTTCGCTACTGACTACAGCTACTGCTTAAAAAATGTAGCGAGCTATTTCGCTACGCTATATTTTTTAGTTTTACTGTATTTGGAGCATCTACTAACTCAGGCCATAATGTATAACCTATACAGTAACAAATCGACTTACTGTACGAGTAGCAACAGTAAGCACAAAACAACATTTTTGTATATTAAAGCACTACAGTGTTCAGGAGTGCAAATTGACTATTGAGTATTGATTTTACCTCAATATCATGTTATTCTATCAAGTTGCTAACAATTTTAAAAAGTAGCGAATAGCGATTCACTGTTTGAAAAGTAGTCAACTACTTGGCTACTTTTAGGCAAAATGTAGTTCGCTATAACTACAGCTACTGTTTTAAAAGAGTAGTCAAAAACTACTGGCTACTTGAAAATTGTAGTTCGCTACAGTAGCGAACTACAACTACTTCGCTACTACCCACACTTGACATTTGCATGCAGGGCACCGTAATTTTTGCCACCTGAAGACTTCAAGACATGAACAGAACCCGATGTATAAAAAAGCATTCTTTTGAAAGTATTACAGTAATTGATCAAGTGTTTAGCCGCGCCATAAAAAAATATACCGAACATAAATTGATATTTCGGTATGTCGATATTTTATTTTTAAAAATGCATGCATGCAATTATATTGAATCTTTGATATTTTTTAAGAAACCTATACATTTATCGATATACCGCAACAGCCTAGGCAGTATAATGTAATTTAAATTATAATGAGCGTCGGTAGAAACGTTTAAGATGAGAATACGTTTTTCAAGTGCTCCTAAATATGACAGGTGAATTTTCCCAATACTTAATGAATGCCCAATATGCCG
Source organism: Paramuricea clavata (assembly GCA_902702795.2). NCBI lineage: Eukaryota > Metazoa > Cnidaria > Anthozoa > Malacalcyonacea > Plexauridae > Paramuricea > Paramuricea clavata. Next base: position 3,630 of record CACRXK020011270.1, on the reverse strand, counting down.
AACATAAATCGATATTTCTGTATGTCGATATTTTGCGATTGTAAATCATGCATAAATGCATATTATTTAGCGATTTTTTGATATACCGCGCAACAGCCTAGACAGTATATTAATTTGGTGTATTTGTTTCACTTTTATGCAAGCTGAAAGCAATATAGCCTATCACATCACATGTCACTAAGGCAATGTCATTTAATAATGTCTCTTTTTTGCATGAATAAAAATTGTTTCACAAATTAAAGTACTATGTCACAGGGAACCTTATTGTGGGTTTAATACTTTAGTGAACTATATACTGCACTGTATACAGTATTTTTATTTAATTAATGAAATTATAATGAAGCGTCGGTAGAAACGTTTAAGATGAGAATATGTTTTTCAAATGCTACAAAAGATGAGAGGTGAATTTGCCCAATATACTTAATGAAGGAAAATTAGCGGATAAAAATAAACACGTTTAAGGTAATTCCGCAGTTTTGCATTGCGCACTTTTACTGCGCACATCTTATAACTTATAATTTCATCCATTATATACGTACCGTTTAAAACAAAATATCATTTTATGACAATTTTATGTTACTTCAAAACATCTTTGGTTACATGCATTCGTGCAAAGAATTACGTTAAAATCAATGTTTTCAAAAAAGGCATACAAAAGTGTAGCTAGGGTTCCCTGTGTCTGTAGTATATTTATTTACTTGCCTTTCACGTTTTAATGTCACAATTCCCTGAGAAGATCGGTGACCCCCGTTTTTTAATAGTGCTGTGCAAACTCCGGTTTTTCATCTCCGGTTCCGCCCGAATTATAACTCTGAGCTCCGGCTCCGGCCACAACATAAAATATTTTACGATCGGAGAACATTTATTAATATTATTATGAATAACCCTTTTCGCGCTTCCTAATTATCAGATAACATAACTCAGGAAACAAAACAGTGAAACAGTGGTTTCAAAACATTTCATAGTAGACGTTGCGTTGGGAATAGTAGGAGTTGCAACTGAAGGCCGAACTTCGCAACTTGGGGAATCTGACAGCCTGCTCGGGGAACGCGGAACCATTTTTGGATTATGGTGGCTATATCGAACGCCGAAGGCGTGACTTTGTTAAGGGGGTGCTGGGGCATGCTCCCCCGGGAAATTTTGAAATCTGAGACCTCCCAGAGCCCCGGAAATGCAATCAAATTCACTAGTTGATTCTAAAAAGTTTCTTAATAAACAACTCTTAATCTAATATTTCCCATCATTTGTTTAATCCGGCAACCAGAAATAGATTGAATACACGGCTATATAAGTTATAACTAGGTTACCTAAAATGTAGTAAATGCTGCCTTTAAGAAGCACACGCCATGAACGTTTTAAAATACTGTTTGTATAGTGATTGCAAATCAAAGATGTGTTGTCGCATATACGAAATATACAAATACAAAATTTGAAGCGTAGCCTATAAAACTGCGAAACGTATTAAAATACGATCTAAGATATAGTGAAATATAGCAGTATTAGACTTAATATGAAATCCGATAGTATTTGTCGTTTGTATTTGTACGCACACTATAAAAACAGCGATTAATTCAACAGATTGGACCTTTAACCTTATAACTAAAATTTTGATCTAGACAAAAATTTCATCACAGCTTGAAAGAGCATCACAAAATTAGTAATATTCCAAAGTTTCGTTACAAAATGTTGTAAAATGCGGATAATATAGCCCTGCGAAGTTTGCAATTTTCAGTCATTTTAGATTGCAAATGGGAAATTGATACCCAAATCGGGTGTTTGGGTATCAATTTCACGTTTGTAATCTAAAATGACTGAAAATTGCAAAATTCGCAGGGCTATATAAATTATTCGCATTTTACAACATTTCGCAACGAAACTTCGGAATATTACTAATTTTGTGACGTTCTTTCAAGCTGTGATATAATTTTTGTCTAGACTTGTCTAGATCAAAATTTAAGTTATAAGGTTAAAGGTCCAATAGTGAATATTTATACTTCCATAAACACAAAGGCCTGTTTACACTTGCAATTTTCACTGCGATTTCTACAACGATTTTTTGAAATCTCCAATGCACACACTCTGCGATTTTGACTGCAACTTTGGTGCGACAACACTGCAATTTGCAGCGATTTTTCCATTTTACTGGCTTGTAAACTGAGTTAAATTTTCAATACTTCGCTCAAGTTTACAAGCAATACAAAGATTTTGTTCTAATTAGGTTGTTTACGGCTGTTTTCTGACAAGTGATTGGCTGTAGAAAAAAATTCCCCGACTGTTCGTCGCCTGTTAGTGACGTTAGTGATTTTAATACGAGTTATGTCATGCAAAATGGATCTGAAACTTTCTGTATTGAACTACCACTCGCTCACAAATTAATTAACTGCATTTATAATTCTATTGTAGATTTATACCTGTGCAATATTGCTTTTAAAAACAGCGTGAAAGTGAAGAATTGTAAATATTTAATAGCACTGTAATTCAAATAACCGCGCTGATAGCCGCGCGTTGCATGTTGGTAAAATGACCTTCAACCAACATGCTTTGCGGCTCTAGCAAGATTGAGATTTTGAGTAGCTGTACGATTTTAGTCTGCTGCCTTGCTCGCTCGCTTAATGCTCGCTCGCTGCGGCAGCAAATATATTATTAACTGATCTGTAAGAGTTTAGTATTCTTATTTTATAAAATCACATGTTTGGAAAAATATTGGGTGGCTAAAGCCCCCCCTCCCCCCCGCCTGTTCCGCAGTCCCTGATATTGCTTCCAGAAAATTGTGAACTTCTAGACTCAAGGAGCTACATTTTCCAGAATTTGTTTTTGAGACACAAAAAATCATAGTTTAATGTCTAAAACACTGTTAAATTTGTGTTCTTATAATTAATGCCTATTACAACAACGTGCAATAATAATAACGACCACATCTTCACTGGCTTTCATTTGTTGTTTTCCCGCCATTTTGTTTTTGTTCTTGGAGACGAATGTGACATTTTACATAAAGTAGTTGTTAGAAATCGCTACCAAGAAAACCTCTGAGCCTGTCCTCAACGCGCAAGAGACGCGTACGTACCAAAGCTTCTAATCTAGAAAATATCTGTGACTGTGGCTATGTTTCGACGAAATTCCAGGGGAAATACACGCTTGTTCGCTCACAAAACATTTTGTAAACACTTAATTAGAATTCATATTGTTACTTACGAAAGAGAAAGTAGCCGTCGCAAATGGAAGAGTTGCAGTCGGATGCGACGGGCGACGGCTTATTTTGAAACCACTGGTGAAAACACTTAACCACGCAGAAAATATCTATATGGAAACCAGCCTCGAAAATTTTTTGACAGTGTTGCAATTTTTATATAGCATGACACGAGGCATGACGCTAACACTCTCAGACTCCACAGCGCAATTGTTCGCACGCAAACAAAGTACTCTGTCATTTTCAAAAGGTTGATATTTATTTGTTTTGTACTTTTTCGTTATCTACATGGCATGGATACACAGACTATGTAGCGCTAAGTCAGATGGCTTCACAAAAGCATGACGTTTGTAAGTTGCGATCGTATTACAGCTTTTCGACGCTGTTCCTGTGGGCTGTGGCAGTTTGAGTCTATGATGAATTCATTAACAGCAATTGGCAGT
>CACRXK020011269.1:0-16567 GCA_902702795.2 Paramuricea clavata | reverse complement strand
TATCAGACTTGTAGCAAGGTTGCAAGGTTCATTTTCCCGGCCAAAAAAATCACTGGGCAAGAAAATACTTCTTTATCTACGTCTACATTACCTTTACTGCATTTTTTCTTTGGTTTTTTTTCAGTCTCGGTATGTTAGAAACCAAAAAAAGTTCTTTAATTTAAAGTTTAGGTTTATCGGCTAAATCTTGTCCGCCATATTTGTTATTGTTATTGCAACGTAAGCAGTTTAGCGGGTGAGTTTGGGCGAAAAGCAGGTGAGCTCGACGACAAGCTCACCTGCTCTAAACCAATCAGAAAGCCGCTTTTAACACAGGTATGGGATAAGAAGGAAAGTTGTTCCAACAAGTCCGATACAGTCATGATATAACAATATTGTACAAGTTGATTAAACAGCTTGTAACAAGCTTGCTGGTATTATCAGACTTGTAGCAAGGTCGTTCCAACAAGTCCGATATAGTCATGATATAACAATACTGTACAAGTTGTTAACAGCTTGTAACAAGCTTGTTGATATTATCAGACTAGAAGGAAAGTTGTTCCAACAAGTCCGATACAGTCATGATATAACAATATTGTACAAGTTGATTAAACAGTTTGTAACAAGCTTGTTGATATTATCAGACTTGTAGCAAGGTTGTTCCAACAAGTCTGATACAGTCATGATATAACAATATTGTACAAGTTGATTAAACAGCTAGCAACAAGCTTGTTGATATTATCAGACTTGTAGCAAGGTTGTTCCAACAAGTCCGATATAGTCATGATATAACAATACTGTACAAGTTGTTAACAGCTTGTAACAAGCTTGTTGATATTATCAGACAGGAAGGAAAGTTGTTCCAACAAGTACTATACAGTCATGATATAACAATATTGTACAAGTTGATTTAAACAGCTTGTAACAAGCTTGTTGATATTATCAGACTTGATTGTACAAGTTCATTAAAAGCTTGCAACAAGCTTGTTGATATTATCAGACTTGTAGCAAGGTTGTTCCAACAAGTCTGATACAGTCATGATATAACAATATTGTACAAGTTGTTTAAACTGCTTGTAACAAGCTTGTTGATATTATCAGACTTGTAGCAAGGTTGTTCCAACAAGTCCGATACAGTCATGATATAACAATATTGTACAAGTTGATTAAACAGCTTGTAACAAGCTTGTTGATATTATCAGACTTGTAGCAAGGTTGTTCCAACAAGTCTGATACAGTCATGATATAACAATATTGTACAAGTTGTTAACAGCTTGTAACAAGCTTGTTGGTATTATCAGACTTGTAGCAAGGTTGTTCCGACAAGTCCGGTACAGTCATGATATAACAATATTGTACAAGTTGATTTAAACAGCTTGTAACAAGCTTGTTGATATTATCAGACTTGTAGCAAGGTTGTTCCAACAAGTCTGATACAGTCATGATATAACAATATTGCACAAGTTGATTAAACAGCTTGTAACAAGCTTGTTGATATTATCAGACTTGTAGCAAGGTTGTTCCAACAAGTCTGATACAGTCATGATATAACAATATTGTACAAGTTGTTTAAACTGCTTGTAATAAGCTTGTTGATATTATCAGACTTGTAGCAAGGTTGTTCCAACAATTCTCATACAAACATGATATGACAATATTTTACAAGTTGTTTAAACAGCTTGTAACAAGCTTGTTGATATTATCAGACTTGTAGCAAGGTTGTTCCAACAAGTCTGATACAGTCATGGTATAACAATATTGTACAAGTTGATTAAATAGCTTGTAACAAGCTTGTTGATATTATCAGACTTGTAGCAAGGTTGTTCCAACAAGTCTGATACAGTCATGATATAACAATATTGTACAAGTTGATTAAACAGCTTGTAACAAGCTTGTTGATATTATCAGACTTGTAGCAAGGTTGTTCCAACAAGTCCGATACAGTCATGATATAACAAAATATTGTATACAAGTTGTTTAACAGCTTGTAACAAGCTTGTTGATATTATCAGACTTGTAGCAAGGTTGTTCCAACAAGTCTGATACAATCATGATATAACAAAATTGTATACAAGTTGTTTAACAGCTTGTAACAAGCTTGTTGATATTATCAGACTTGTAGCAAGGTTGTTCCAACAAGTCCGATACAGTCATGATATAACAACATTGTACAAGTTGTTTAACAGCTTGTAACAAGCTTGTTGATATTATCAGACTTGTAGCAAGATTGTTCCAAAATGTCTGAAACATTCATGATATAACAGTATTGTACAAGTAACTTAAACAGCTTGTAACAAGCTTGTTGATATTATCAGACTTGTAGCAAGGTTGTTCCCACAAGTCTCATACAGTCATGATATAACAATATTGTACAAGTTGTTTAAACAGCTTGTAACAAGCTTGTTGATATTATCAGACTTGTAGCAAGGTTGTTCCAACAAGTCTGATACAGTCATGATATAAGGATATTGTACAGGTTGATTGAAAAGCTTGTAACAAGCTTGTTGGTATTAGCAGACTTGTAGCAAGATTGTTCCAACAAGTCCGATACAGTCATGATATAACAATATTGGACAACTTGATTAAACAGCTTGTAACAAGCTTGTTGATATTATCAGACTTGTAGCAAGGTTGTTCCAACAAGTACGATACAGTCATGATATAACAATATTGTACAAGTTGATTAAACAGCTTGTAACAAGCTTGTTGATATTATCAGACTTGTAGCAAGGTTGTTCCAACAAGTCTGATACAGTCATGATATAAGGATATTGTACAAGTTGTTTAAAAAGCTTGTAACAAGCTTGTTGATATTAGCAGACTTATAGCAAGGTTGTTCAAACAAGTCCGATACAGTCATGATATAACAATATTTTACAAGTTGATTAAGCTGCTTATAACAAGCTTGTTGATATTATCAGACTTGTAGCAAGATTGTTCCAACAAGTCCGATACAGTCATGATATACAATATTGTACAAGTTGAGTAAACAGCTTGTAACAAGCTTGTTGATATTATCAGACTTGTAGCAAGATAGTTCCAACAAGTCATATAAATGCAGTCATGATATAACAATATTGTGCAAGCTGTTTAAACAGCTTGTAGCAAGCTTGTTGATATTATCAGACTTGTAGCAAGGTTGTTTCAACAAGTCTGATACATTCATGATATAACTATATTGTACAAGTTGATTAAACAGCTTGTAACAAGCTTGTTGATATTATCAGACTTGTAGCATGGCTGTTCCAACAAGTCTGATACAGTCATGATATAACAATATTGCACAAGTTGTTCAAACAGCTTGTAACAAGCTTGTTGATATTATCAGACTTGTAGCAAGGTTGTTCCAACAAGTCTCATAGAATCATGTTATAACAGTATTGTACAAGTTGTTTAAACAGCTTGTAACAAGCTTGTTGATATTATCAGACTTGTAGCAAGATTGTTCCAAAATGTCTGAAACATTCATGATATAACAGTATTGTACAAGTAACTTAAACAGCTTGTAACAAGCTTGTTGATATTATCAGACTTGTAGCAAGGTTGTTCCCACAAGTCTCATACAGTCATGATATAACAATATTGTACAAGTTGTTTAAACAGCTTGTAACAAGCTTGTTGATATTATTAGACTTGTAGCAAGGTTGTTCCCACAAGTCTCATACAGTCATGATATAACAATATTGTACAAGTTGATTAAATAGCTTGTAACAAGCTTGTTGATATTATCAGACTTGTAGCAAGGTTGTTCCAACAAGTCTGATACAGTCATGATATAACAATATTGCACAAGTTGATTAAACAGCTTGTAACAAGCTTGTTGATATTATCAGACTTGTAGCATGGTTGTTCCAACAAGTCTGATACAGTCATGATATAACAATATTGTACAAGTTCTTTAAACAGCTTGTAACAAGCTTGTTGATATTATCAGACTTGTAGCAAGGTTGTTCCAACAAGTCTGATACAGTCATGATATAACAATATTGTACAAGTTGATTAAACAGCTTGTAACAAGCTTGTTGATATTATCAGACTTGTAGCAAGGTTGTTCGAACAAGTCTAATACAATCATGATATAACAATATTGTAGCAGTTGATTAAAAAGCTTGTAACAAGCTTGTTGATATTATCAGACTTGTAGCAAGATTGTTCCAACAAGTCTGATACAGTCATGATATGACAATATTGTACAAGTTGATTAAACAGCTTGTAACAAGCTTGTTGATATTATCAGACTTGTAGCAAGGTTGTTCTAACAAGTCTGATACATTCATGATAAAACAATATTGTACAAGTTGATTAAACAGCTTGTAACAAGCTTGTTGATATTATCAGACTTGTAACAAGGTTGTTCCAACAAGTCTGATACAGTCACGATATACCAATATTGTACAATTTGTTTACACAGGTTGCAACAAGCTTGTTGATATTATCAGACTTGTAGCAAGGTTGTTCCAACAAGTCCGATACAGTCATGATATAACAATATTGTACAAGTTGATTAAACAGCTTGTAACAAGTTTGTTGATATTATCAGACTTGTAGCAAGGTTGTTCCAACAAGTCCGATACAGTCATGATATAACAATATTGTATACAAGTTGTTAACAGCTTGTAACAATCTTGTTGATATTATCAGACTTGTAGCAAGGTTGTTCCAACAAGTCTGATACAGTCATGATGTAACAATATTGTACAAGTTGTTAACAGCTTGTAACAAGGTTGTTGATATTATCAGACTTGTAGCAAGGTTGTTTCAACAAGTCTGATACAGTCATGATATAACAATATTGTATACAAGTTGTTAACAGCTTGTAACAAGCTTGTTGATATTATCAGACTTGTAGCAAGGTTGTTCCAACAAGTCTGATACAGTCATGATATAACAATATTGTACAAGTTGTTTAAACAGCTTGTAACAAGCTTGTTGATATTATCAGACTTGTAGCAAGGTTGTTCCAAGAAGTCCGATACATTCATGATATAACAATATTGTACAAGTTGTTAACAGCTTGTAACAAGCTTGTTGATATTATCAGACTTGTTGCAAGGTTGTTCCAACAAATCCGATACAGTCATGATATAACAATATTGTACAAGTTGTTAACAGCTTGTAACAAGCTTGTTGATATTATCAGACTTGTAGCAAGGTTGTTCCAACAAGTCTGATTCAGTCACGATATAACAATATTGTACAACTTGTTAACAGCTTGTAACAATCTTGTTGATATTATCAGACTTGTAGCAAGATTGTTTCAACAAGTCTGATACAGTCATGATATAACAATATTGTACAAGTTGTTAACAGCTTGTAACAATCTTGTTGATATTATCAGACTTGTAGCAAGATTGTTTCAACAAGTCTGATACAGTCATGATATAACAATATTGTACAAGTTGTTAACAGCTTGTAACAAGCTTGTTGATATTATCAGACTTGTAGCAAGGTTGTTCCAACAAGTCTGATACAGTCATGATATAACAATATTGTACAAGTTGTTAACAGCTTGTAACAATCTTGTTGATATTATCAGACTTGTAGCAAGATTGTTTCACCAAGTCTGATACAGTCATGATATAACAATATTGTACAAGTTGTTAACAGCTTGTAACAAGCTTGTTGATATTATCAGACTTGTAGCAAGATTGTTTCACCAAGTCTGATACAGTCATGATATAACAATATTGTACAAGTTGTTTAAACAGCTTGTAACAAACTTGTTGATATTATCAGACTTGTAAGCAAGGTTGTTCCAACAAGTCTGATACAGTCATGATATAACAATATTGTACAAGTTGATTAAACAGCTTGTAACAAGCTTGTTGATATTATCAGACTTGTAGCAAGGTTGTTCCAACAATCCCGATACAGTCATGATATAACAATATTGTATACAAGTTGTTAACAGCTTGTAACAAGCTTGTTGATATTATCAGACTTGTTGCAAGGTTGTTCCAACAAGTCCGATACAGTCATGATATAACAATATTGTATACAAGTTGTTAACAGCTTGTAACAATCTTGTTGATATTATCAGACTTGTAGCAAGGTTGTTCCAACAAGTCCGATACAATCATGATGTAACAATATTGCACAAGTTGTTAACAGCTTGTAACAAGCTTGTTGATATTATCAGACTTGTAGCAAGATTGTTTCAACAAGTCTGATACAGTCATGATATAACAATATTGTATCAAGTTGTTAACAGCTTGTAACAAGCTTGTTGATATTATCAGAGTTGTAGCAAGGTTGTTCTAACAAGTCCGATACATTCATGATATAACAATATTGTACAAGTTGTTAACAGCTTGTAACAAGCTTGTTGATATTATCAGACTTGTTGCAAGGTTGTTCCAACAAGTCCGATACAGTCATGATATAACAATATTGTACAAGTTGTTAACAGCCTGTAACAAGCTTGTTGATATTATCAGACTTGTAGTAAGATTGTTTCAACAAGTCTGATACAGTCATGATATAACAATATTGTACAAGTTGTTTAAACAGCTTGTAACAAGCTTGTTGATATTATCAGACTTGTAGCAAGGTTATTCCAACAAGTCCGACACATTCATGATATAACAATATTGTACAAGTTGTTAACAAGTTGTAACAAGCTTGTTGATATTATCAGACTTGTTGCAAGGTTGTTCCAACAAGTCTGATACAGTCATGATATAACAATATTGTACAAGTTGTTAACAGCTTGTAACAAGCTTGTTGATATTATCAGACTTGTAGTAAGATTGTTTCAACAAGTCTGATACAGTCATGATATAACAATATTGTACAAGTTGTTTAAACAGCTTGTAACAAGCTTGTTGATATTATCAGACTTGTAGCAAGGTTGTTCCAACAAGTCCGATACAGTCATGATATAACAATATTGCATACAAGTTGTTAACAGCTTGTAACAAGCTTGTTGATATTATCAGACTTGTAGCAAGGTTGTCCCAAGAAGTCTGATACAGTCATGATATAACAATATTGTACAAGTTGTTTAAACAGCTTGTAACAAGCTTGTTGATATTATCAGACTTGTAGCAAGGTTGTTCCAACAAGTCTGATACAGTCATGATATAACAATATTGTACAAGTTCTTAACAGCTTGTAACAAGGTTGTTGATATTATCAGACTTGTAGCAAGGTTGTTCCAACAAGTCTGATACAGTCATGATATAACAATATTGTACAAGTTCTTAACAGCTTAGTAACAAGGTTGTTGATATTATCAGACTTGTAGCAAGGTTGTTCCAACAAGTCTGATACAGTCATATTATATAAAGTATAGTCAGTGCTTTATAGAGATTTCGAGCACTGATAAAACTGATAATCGCACATGTGAGATTATTTATGATAATTTCACATGTAAAAAGTATTGCTTTTGATGCTTGTTGTTCATGTTTTTCTTCTTTGAAAATTTTCAATCATCTGCAACACTCAATTTCATCATGTTCAACACTCAAAATAAATCTGGTATTTCCGCGCGCCCATGTATTATTCTCTATTTCATGCAACATCCATAATTACCGATTTTATAAAGAAGTCATAATGTCAGTCGACCAAGTAAAGGTGATGTTACTACAACCAAAGTTTGTTAAAACCATTCATAAATGGCACGCTTCAGACATTAATTTTATTGCTGCGACACATTGCAATTAAAAATCGTTCCATGTATAAACATTGTCTCAGAGGACTTGACATGCTTTTAATCTTCGGCACTAGTTAATGGCTTGATTTGTACCCTAAATGGAATGGATGAGCCATCTGGATGAGCTTGGACAAAGGATCGATAATTCTTTCCTGATAACAGGGAATTCAGAATTAACCCAATGAGTGCTAGCACTCTCTCGTTGACGAGTAAAATTGTCTGGCATTAGACAGAGTAAGTAGGATGCATTATTAAAGGTTTAACTTTATTTTATTCTGTCATTTCAGGAGATAATGGAGGATGTGTTGTCAATGCTAAGTAGTTATATAACAGACAGCGATTCCTCTTCATGTCATCAGGATATCGCTGATACAGTTTGTGTTTTGGCTTTATGTGGCTGGAATACCAGGTGAGAAAGAAAATACATTTCTGCCATTTCTGAGATTCAATTCCTGTGATATGCAGTTGTCTATTAGGTAGTTTAGTTTAGGTTTCCTCTTGTAGTAACACTGGATCAATAAGGGATGAACCTTACTGGACCTCTAGGAAGAACAGTTTAGAACTGATAGAGCTATCCAGTATAAATAAAGTTAGTTTAGTTTAGGTTTCCTCCTGTAGTATTAACACTGGATCAATAAGGAATGATTCTTACTGGACCTTTAGGAAGAACAGTTTAGAACTGATAGAGCTATCCAGTATAAATAAAGTTAGTTTAGTTTAGGTTTCCTCCTGTAGTAACACTTTATCAATAAGAGATGATCCTTACTGGACCTCTAGGAAGAACAGTTTAGAACTGATAGAGCTATCCAGTATAAATAAAGTTAGTTTAGTTTAGGTTTCCTCTTGTGGTAACACTGGATCAATAAGGGATGAACCTTATTTGATCTCTAGGGAGAACAGTTTAGATCAAATTAGTCTGATAGAGTTATCCAGGCAGTATAAATGAAGATTATGAAGGTAGTTTAGTTTAGGTTTCCTCTTGTAGTAACACTGGATCAATAAGGGATGAACCTTACTGGACCTCTAGGAAGAACAGTTTAGAACTGATAGAGCTATCGGCAGTATAAATAAAGTTAGTTTAGTTTAGGTTTCCTCCTGTAGTATTAACACTGAGCTATCCAGTATGAATAAAATTACTTTAGTTTAGGTTTCCTCCTGTAGTAACACTTTATCAATAAGAGATGATCCTTACTGGACCTCTAGGAAGAACAGTTTAGAACTGATAGAGCTATCCAGTATAAATAAAGTTAGTTTAGTTTAGGTTTCCTCTTGTGGTAACACTGGATCAATAAGGGATGAACCTTATTTGATCTCTAGGGAGAACAGTTTAGATCAAATTAGTCTGATAGAGTTATCCAGGCAGTATAAATGAAGATGCTATCCAGTATAAATAAAGTTAGTTTAGTTTAGGTTTCCTCTTGTGGTAACACTGGATCAATAAGGGATGAACCTTACTGGATCTCTAGGAAGAACAGTTTAGAACTGATAGAGCTATCCAGTATAAACACAGATTATGAAGGTAGTTTAGTTTAGGTTTCCTCTTGTAGTAACACTGGATCAATAAGAGATGATCCTTCCTGGATCTCTAGGAAGAACAGTTTAGAACTGATGGAGCTATTAGCTTGCTATCCCTCAGTATGAATAAAATTACTTTAGTTTAGGTTTCCTCCTGCAGTAAAACTGGATCAATAAGAGATGATCCTTACTGGACCTCTAGGAAGAACAGTTTAGAACTGATAGAGCTATCCAGTATAAATAAAGTTAGTTCCAGTTTAGGTTTCCTCCTGTAATAACTATTCTGTATTTTATAAACAGCGACAGTTCAGGCATACTATGTTGTACTGCCTGCCACCGTGAAGCTGGCTTGTGGAATTTTCATTCACTGAAGAATGTTACTTTGATCAACAACGATGGTGGAATGCAGGGTGTTCAGGAGGTTGTGAGGGCTACCGATGGACAGCATGGGTCACCAGGGGTAATGGAGGAAGATAAACCAGGTAGGGTATTGATCAAGATTGTAGAAATTCAATGTGAAAATTGACTTAAATTATGGACGTTATTATTGAGACAACTATACAATTTCATTTGTGTTATTATTAATTCTATACAGGGGAAGTCGCAGCCGTACACGATAATGACGAGATACAAAGAGGTGGTGAAAGTACGCAAGAGGACATGTTATGTGATGTTGGGATCGTAAGGGATGAAGATAGTTTAAAAGCTGAACAGTTACCGAGTAACACTGAATCTGGAAATGATGAACAGGAACTTACTGGGACGCAAGAGGTCATTATGGATAATGATGAGTATACTGCAGCTGATACTGAATGTGAGAACAGAGTAACTGGGGATATTTTGGTACATGATGTGAACGAAAGTGACACAGAAAGTGAAAATTTTGAGGTAGTAGGGACACTGGCCAGTGAAGAGAATCAAAATATAGAAGTATCGAGGATTTCTCCCTTACATGAAAACACTTTAGAAGAAATGCAAGATGGAAACCAAATTTCCAGCCAAACTGTCACATCTGAACCCTTTACTTTGAACAATGCTGCTGGAGAAATTCCAAAAACCGAGAACGAAGACTCCTTTGAAAGTACTTCAAAACAAATTGAATTCCAAGTGAAAACTGAATCACAGCCAGTAGAAATTACATCCTCGGAACAAAAACCCCTGCTACCGGAACAAAGTACCCTACTATTGGAACAAAAACCCCTACTACCGGAAGAAAGTACCCTACTATCGGAACAAGATACCCTACTATCGGAACAAAGTGCCCCATTATTGGAACAATGTTCCCAATTATCGGAACAAAGTACAGCTTCTGAGCAAACGTCACTATCGGAAGAATTCTTACCGGAACAAGAACCCTTACCGGAAGAGGAGCGCCTACAGGAACAAGAACCCTTACAGGAACAAGAACCCCTACAGGAACAAGAACCCCTACAGGAACAAGAACCCCTATCGGAAGAAGAACCGTTATCGGAACAAGGCACTCTGCAGGAACACGAAATCGTATCCCAGCCAGGGACTAGTCAGACAACCCAACCCCCCAGTTTTATTGGAAATGAATATACTACTGATAGTAACATTGAACCTGACCAAGGGGGTTGTGAACCAGGTCCTGGTGTGTCTACAGAGCCGTCAAGATTTTTTAGCGCAGGATTTTTTTCTCCTGCTCACAGTAGACAAGATTCGTTAATTGTTGAATTAGGAGAGGACTCTATGAGTGAGCGACTGCAGTCTATTCAATCAGATCTGCTGGACAGGGGGGAGACGGCCTCCCAAATGGACTCGTGTCGATCATTGTCCGAATGGAGCGACGGTGACGTTGGTGAACCCAGTTCAAAGAGATTGAAAACAGATGATGTAAGTTTGTTTTTTCATTTTATTTTCGTTTGATCAAGCAATGAAAGTTGAGAAAACTCTCATGTAAACTCTCGCTTGTCAACTCTCGTACAATTCTTGTTCTCGTTTGGTCAAGCAATGAAAATTGAGAAAACTCTCGACATGTAAACTCTCGCTTCTCAACTCTCGTACAACTCTTGTTCTCGTTTGATCAAGCAATGAAAGTTGAGAAAACTCTCGACATGTAAACTCTCGCTTCTCGAGCTCAACTCTCATGCAACTGTTGTTCTCGTTTGATCGGGCATACCCTGGTTCCAGAGGTTTATTTTTATAAAATAATAAAAATAAACCTCTGGAATCAGCGTAGATCAGCAATGAAAGTTGAGAAAACTCTCATGTAAACACTCGCTTCTCAACTTTTATGCAATTCTTATTCTCGTTTGATGAAGCAATGAAAATTGATGAAACTCTCATGATGTAAACTCTCGCTCGTCAACTCTCATGCAACTCTTGTTCTCGTTTAATCAAGCAATGAAGGTTGAGGAAACTCTCATGCAAACTCTCGCTTCTCAACTCTAATAAAACTGAATCAAACGAGAATTGACAAGGAGAGTTTACATGAGAGTTTAATAAACTTTATGCCTCTCATACAAACTCGCTGGACACTAAGTAATTCATTGAATGTAATTTTTCTTCCCAACATCTTCAGGACATAGAAAAGATAGAGTTTGACGTCTTAGCAGAGCATCGTAATTGGTGTCCATGGGTGACAGCTGTGCCCAGTGCAAGAAATACGACAGAAAATATCCAGAAATCGCCTGGATGGCAGATCTTACTTGAACAATTAATTCAATCCCCACCGCCTGGAAAACAGCCTGTAGCGAAACAGGTGAGATACGATTTTATTTCTTTTGATGTGGTGTTACAGTAAAACCCCGCATATAAGAACCTACACACGTAAAAATCTCACAACTTGTCAACAAGATGTGTTCGCAACAGGCTTGTAGCAAGCTTGTCAACGATTTGTAACAATGCTGTTATTTTATCAAGTTACTACACAAGGTTGTCACTCACAATTTGTTGACAAATTGTTGAATTGCAGGATGATAACAAGTTGTTGGAACAACTTGTAACAAGTCTGTTGAGCTCAACAACCTTATAGCAAGTTGACAACAAGCAGTGCGAACACATCCTGTTGACAAGTTGTTGCAACAGCATTGCTACAAGTCTGCTGCAGGTTTGTTGTACGTGTGTAGAATTTTCCAAGTTATCCTAAACAGCGACTCGTTTTAGGGAGGTAAGGTATACGATTTAAAAACAGTAAATTATGCACAAATTAGGTTCTTATATGCGCGGTGTTACTGAATTGTGTGTTTCAATGTTTCAAAATCAGTTTCTCAAATGTGTTTATATTTTTAGACACCACCCACCCAAGTATGGAAATCAGTCCGTCGTCTATTTCACGACTGTCAGACTACGATCATGCGCAGTACGAAATCACATGTCCTTGAAGGAAAAGTTTGATCGAATTGGAAACACTGAAAGAATCGTTTAAAGTTTACTGGAATATCTTAACCAACTCGAGATCAGTCTAGTTGTGACACAGAGTAATTTACATACAGAGGTCTCGCTTCGCGAAAAAATCGTAAGGTATTTTACTGCGCGTGTCTGGCGGCCATGTTCTTAGCAAAAGTTCTTAGCATTCACCCCCCTGGAACATTAAATTTCAATATGTTTTCAGGGGGGCGACGCCCTCTCTTTAGGGCACTTGCTAAGAACATGGGCCATGGCGAACTGGAAAAATTCCTTACACTAAATTAACCTGAAGTGAGACCTCTGTACGTAAGTATTCTGTGGAGGTGATCTGGAAACTCGACCAAGGCCAAAGGCAATGCTTTTACTACGCACGCCAAAATTTGCGAAAATAGTATTCTAATTAAAAAACGACCCATCTTATGAGTTCATTGGCGAAGTAATTTTAAAAATCAACGTTGTCTAAGCCGAGAAAATCATTTATGTAAATGAACATGATTTATATCACAAATGAAACCACCGTGAATTATTAATGAGTTTTTTAATCAAAAACACTTTAGCGTTTGCCAAGTTTCCAGACCCTATCTCGACTGACTGACTTTTTTTTTAACATGCTATTTTATCCAAAGCAAAGCTAAACATATATATTTTATTTGACATTTATTTTAGTTCATATTAAAAGGCAGTTTTTTCAATGACAGTGTCGCGTATTTGCGGCGAAAAAGTGTTTTAAAACGTAAAATCTTTTTGGCGTTCCTCTCAAAATTACTTTGTTTTAATTCTATTTTGTAGTTTACACAGTTAGCAACCTTTTTAAACCAATTTGCGTGTGTAATTCTCAGCAACTTATACCACCAACTATACACGCGTGAAAATCTCGCATCTTGTAGCAAGTCTGCCAACAAGCCGTCAACAAGTTGTGTTCGCACTGCTTGTCCCAAGTTGTCAACAAGTATGGAACAAGCTGTTGACAACTTGTAACAACCTCGTTAATATTATCAGACTTGTTGCAAATGAAGGTTTTTCCAACGAGTCCGATACAGTCATGATATAACAATATTGTTACAACCTTGTGTCGTCAACCTTGTAACATTCTTGTTATATCATGACTGTATCAGACTTGTTACAACAACCTTGTAACAAGTCTGACAATGCCATCAAGCTTGTTACAAGTTGTTATTAGCTTGTTCCAAACTTGTTACAACAACTGGGAACAAGCAGTGCGAACACAACTTGTTGACAGCTTGTGTAGTACATCTTATAAGATGGCTGTTGTAATAATAATACTCTTATCTTTTTAAAATTATATATGTGCTTCTAAATATAAGACATATAGAACTGTATTTCGCATTAACTTTTTTAAGACTCTTGTAAGAACTTTTTATCAAATTTTCAACGGAATTTTCCAGGCAGGGACGTAGCGACGACTTTGTCGTTGGGAGGGGGGTTATAGCGAACGATTGCCTGAAATTATTCATGAACAAATATTGAGAGGGGGGTGTTGCACCCCCGTTCTGTTCATCTTCAGATATGTTCATCCTTAGATGCCAGCGACGGCATATGTGTTATAATTTATGGCATAAATTATTACGCGGTCACATTACAGAGGTCTCGGCACTACTGGGGAAAAGATTTCGAAATTTACATATTTTTGTGACTTTGTGTCAACTTGGGTATATTTCCTGGTTTTCTGTTCAATCGAAAGCTTGTTTTCGCTTCAAAGTTAGTTTAAAATGTCCCATCAAACTGGAATCATAGGTAAGCGACATAAAGTTGAATGATCTATTGTTTTTAAACGGTGATCAAAGTTTGTTTATGCTACTTGTTTTAGTGACAAGTTGTTACACACTCCCTACTTTGTTTTGTCTTGAAATATTTCACCGTTTTAGGAATATATTTGTTGGTTTCAGCATGCAATACACGCCCGGCATACTTAATCGATGAAATCGATAATCGATGAGTATCAATATTTATTAATCGATTGATATTGGAAATCGGTGAATAATCAATGGCTTGTTTTGCTGTGACCTTTCATTGATTGATTATCGATTTTTTATTGATTTTCATTGATGAATACGTACTATTAATTAATACATACTTTAATGTCGTAACAAAACAAATGTGAACGTAATTCAGTAACAATGGATTAAATTAAGTTTTTATCCTTTTATACAGATCAAATACATTTGTACCTTCGATTGGCACAGATTTACTTTTGCAAGCAATACACTTGCCAATAATTATCGATAAATATGGACAAAAATTGATGAATATATTGATAACAATCGATAAAATTGGCCATAACTTTTTGTGACTATTGATTGATCATATTGATTGACCAATACGTCAATTGATATCAATTAAGTAATTAATATCCATTGCCATTGATTGGATTTCCGATGATTGGTTTCCATCGATTAAGTACGCCGGGGATACACGGCAGCAGATGATGGCCAATGTCAGAAATATTAGACCAACTTATAATATCACACAAATGAAGCTAAAGTATATATCTCAATTCTGTTTGTTTGCAACCAAATGACACAAACAGTTGGTTGACGTTTTTGTGATACACAGAATTGTTGAGATATAAAGTGTTATCTGTTAAGCCAAAGTTAAGACTGATCACACTTACTGAGTCAATTCTAACATGATTTTTTGTTTATTTTAGCCAATGAGGAACTACGTGAAGCATTTGCATCGTCAAAGGACGGCTCAGTACGAGTTATAAAAATATCTATAGATAAAGGTATGTTATAACCGGTAAAATAAATAACTATTCACCTTTTAGACACTTGCTTTAACCCATTGCAGCACTCTCCCCCTGACGAGTAAAATTGTCTGGCATTAAACAGAGTAAAATAATACGCCTAGATGCGTCCTGCATCTGGGCGTATTGCCACTTAAAGGGTTAACAGGGTGCATGGGCAGATAGTTTGATTAATTTTAACCCAATGAGTGGCAGCACTCTCCCCCTGACAAGTGAAATTGTCTGGTGTTAGACAGAGTAAAATAATAAAGTAGGATGTACAACATGGCAGGCCACTTTAGAAATAGAATCTCTATTCCTTCAATAAGTGCATACCTGAGCTAATCTACCTGGTAGACCAGGTGCTATATAACGTGTTTATACAAAAGTATTCCAGATGCATTTACAGGCACGCAGAGAAAGATGGGACCAATATGTGTACATCCCATCGCTCTCTGCGCACCTGTAAGCACCATGAATCTAGAATACTTTACATGCAGGTATGTAAGCATTTCATACATAGCACCTGAGGACAAAATTAAGCAGCTACAGTAGCTAATACTAATTAATCAAAACTGAACTATAAATCATCACAACTGACAGTTGATTGTTTTATTTCTGTGTTTGCAGAAGAGTTAGTATTTGCTGAAAGTGCCTCTCCCATGGATAACTGGATAGATGATATCCTTTGAACTAAGACATTGAATATGAATTTAATTAGTTACTATAATCTACAGTAGTCAATCCATTAAGCGCCAGTGCTCTTCCCTTGATGAGTAAAATCGTCTGGCGTTAGACAGAGTAAAATAATAATTGTAGGGTGCATCAGGTGGCAATGCAACACAATGGGTTAATACAGTCAGTTGTACAAACTAAGACCTTTTACATCTAATATTGACGTAGAGTATTGGGAGCTTTCTGGAGGCATTGCCTAGCAGCTTTATAGCCTCATACCCAGTAGACTTGCTCCAAGTCTTTCTTTCATTGTCACATCGATCTACTATGTACAGTGTACATTACATGACGTAGCATGGAGAGGCGGAGCGAGAAAGAGAGACTTGTCAACTTTGGAAAATCTTGGTTCAAAACTGAACCGAAAATGCAAGACTTGCTTTAATTGTTTTCCTTCAATTTCTTTCTGTATCATTTACTATAATGGAACTCATGTTATTTACACTGTGCTAGATCAATATATATAAACACTGACAGAAAACAATTAAAGCAAGTCTTGCATTTTCGGTTCAGTTTTGAACCAAGATTTTCCGAAGTTGACAAGTCTCTCTTTCTCGCTCCTCTGTGCTACA
>CACRXK020011268.1:0-11900 GCA_902702795.2 Paramuricea clavata | reverse complement strand
CTCCCCCCCCCCCCCCCCCTATTTTGTATGAAAGTCGTTAATTCTAACGCCTAACCCCTGCCGAAGCTCACTCAGTTGTGTCGCTTGCACCCCACTAGAAATTTTTCGACCCCTCCTGGTTAAGGAAATCTACTAATAAAAGTAATACGTTACATGTTTACGACTACTAGCACTCAAATGTACTGCATGTTTTGGCATGATTTTTTGAGAGCATGCATAAAACATAGTCTTATTTCTATTATTTTGTGCACCTGTACATTTAATAGCAGAGCAGAGCTAACCAGAAACAGAAGCGAAAAATGCAACTTTAGGTCCCTGGCAAGAATTGAACCTGCTGCCCTGCGATTATCATAATATTCATATATATAATATTAACGGCTTATTGACGAGCGTGAGGTTTATACTGTGAAATATCAGACCGAGGTTTTTTAGTATGGACCGAACGACGAAGGAGCGAGGTCCATGCAAAAAACAGAGGTCTGATATTTCACAGTACAGACCGAACAAGCGAGGACAATAATCGGTTTATTATATGGCTGAACTGAGTCTGTGAGCATATGCTTTTCGCGAATTATATCGGCTATCGTCAGTTTCACTGGGTAACAATATACGGTAGGCATGCATGCTCAATCAAAAACAATTTGGTTGTTTGAAATTTTTATCTGTAAATTTTAATGACACACAATTGGAAAATTAAAAAGCAAAAATTTTTTCTGTTTGCAATGCAAAAATTTCCCGCCAGATAAACGACATCCGGGACACCGGTCCAGATACGAAAAATACGGACCACGGTTCGGATATGGGTTTTTACGGACCGCTTGTCAACCAATCAGAATAGAGAATTTTGAAAAGCCATATAATAAATATTTATTTTTTTTAATTTCCGCAGGTTAATTGAAGATGAAGTTAATTGGTGATGATTGATCGCTTCATATGTGGTTTCTTGGCTTTTCTTATATTCTGTATAATGCTTAATATAATTGGAATATTTTTTCTTTACGTGAAATACTTCATATGAGATCCTGTCAAGCTGCTGGCACTGAATTTACTTGACATCTAAGTAAGTACAATATTTAAATGACCATACAGTATTGATTAATATGTTACATGTTGTATAAAAATCTCGCACCTTGTCAGGTAGATGTGTTGTAGAAAGGCTGTCCCAAAGCTGTTATTATGCTGCCAGAAAGTTGTGATTGTGAACTAGGTATTGAAATGCAGGATGATAACAAGTTTTAAAACAACGACAAGTTCGTTAATTGAGATATACCAATCTTACGGCCAACAATACATGTAACATAACCTGCAATCTGCCGCACGATGGTCATAAAGTCACTAGCCTTGTTAAGCTTGTCCACGTGCCAAATCATGCTGCATCAATGTGATAAATAGCATGCACTTCTGCATGTATAGTACATGTGTGTAAGACGTGCCTGCATGGTCCCCTTCAATCAGTTGCTTGTGGACATTGCAGTGCTGCCATTCTAATGGTCCGCACACACTAGTGACAAATCGCTACAACACGTCGCAGAGACAAATTTCTTCGTGTGAACAGGATAATTTTAGTGAAAATTTTGGCGCCGTAACAGAATTTTTGTCGCCGCAACATGTCGCATGAATTCGAACTGGTTTGTTGTATCTGCGAAGCAGATATATATGCTATCGCAAACGTGACCGTACCGTACCGTATGTTAGCACATAGCCATTCAGCGACGAGCTTATATAATTTAAGCCAATTTAAGCCAATCAGCGATCAGTTTACATCAATTGTTTACGTCGTGCCCGCATCTAACCTGCGAATGGGCGTACTTTGGCCTCGTGCAGTCTTGTTATTCTTTCAAAAATATCTTGATATTTTTATCAATTTATTTTATCCCGAAGTTATTTATCAACATGGAATCTTATCCTCATCTAGTAAGTAGTCAAATACCACATATTATATATTTAAATACCAAATTTGTGCAAATATATATCCCACATATTTAATACATGAGTTCGGCAAATTACTTATACTATCTATAGTTAATATTGCCGTATCTTCGGCGTAGAGTTTACATGGAATGCACTCTGAAATTTTTTATTAATATATTACACTGTATAAAATATTGGATATTTTCGAGGATATTTTAAGCCATTTGTCAACATAGTTCACAAAAAGATTTATACAGTCAGTATTAAAAACAATCCTTCTGTGACTTCTGTAATATTTTAAACAGTGAAAACATAGCAGGCAATATTGCCAATGAACAATATCAAAGGAAACTATTGGACAGTTCTCAGGAGATATTGAATTAAATCCTGGTCTGTATTTCTGCATATTGACTCTGTAACACTGTTCAAAACAACAGTCCAACTATAAAGCTGTCAGCAAATGTAGTGTTATAGAGCAAAGGTTGAAGACGTTATCAGTTAAAATACTTATACATTTTGGTTTTACACATTAGAGTTAATTAACAAAATTTTTACAAACATTTTCAAATGCTAATAAAAGAATCCTGAGCCTCTTTTCATTCTAACATAAATGTTTTTGTTTAGAGGTTAATACAAGAATGAAGAATAAATGTACTGGATATTGGCTGGATAATTTTGTCAGAACAACCCACTTGCAAGACAATCTTACTCCTAAATTTATTAGAATGGAAAATAACTTAACAGCTACAATGAATAATCATATAATTATTATATGGATGGATTTGATCAATGGTACACAATGTACAAAACTAAACTCGTGACACCTTCTACTCAAACCGATAATCTCCCACAACACAATTGTTTTTGTGTGAATGTGCTGTACGTGTTAAACCGAACAGTGTGGTATATCATTAACTGTGCACAAAACTGGAATTGAATTATATACTTCACTCATGACCTTCCAGACATTCTCAATTATTCAATGGTCTTCGACATGTTCACCAAATATTTTGTGTATGTTACTCAACAGTTAACTTTTGCTTCATATGATTACAATAAAGTTTTGAAAATTTGATGAGTATGGATTGAATTGACAGGTGACAGTTTACTAAATAGCCGGCTCTATAGACACTTTGAATATTGTTTGCATGAAATTTTTTTTCCTGACTGCATAATTATCTGTTACAATCATAATCACATTTTAAAATTAGTTAAATTTTCTCGGTGCGGGGGTAGGGGGCACTTGACGTGCCGCCCTCCCCGCTGTGTACAGCCCTGTTTTAAATCGTATCTGCTCTTATAATAAGTGATGAAATATTTCAATTGTCCCATGTCATCAAGAAAATACAAAATGTGAATCAACTTTTTTCGCAACCTCGCAAGCCAGGGTCTTTTACCTGCGCTCGGGCTCTTCGCCGGAGCCCGAGCGCAGGTAAAGACCCTGGCTTGCGAGGTTGGTTTTTTCGCAGATACATGTACGCGTCGCGTACCTATTTTTATCATGGCAACGACATCGTGGCAACAAAATACAAATGAACGTACAGCATTTTCTCTTGACGTTTTTGTGCTCTTCGTTATCCAGCAACATTAAAAGAACAAACACCTTCTTTTTCTTTAAGCTAGATGGCATTTACTGTAGTTTCTTGCCCGCTATATTTAACTAGTTTACAATTTCCCTCATTCGAAACACATCACGGCCACAGAATGTTGCAGCGGTTTGTTTCGAGAAGTAATTCAGACGAGGCGATTTATCGCCGCAATGAGCTCATGTGCGCACGAAACGATTTGTTGCAGCGACGTGTTGCAGTGATTTGTCGCCCAGTACCTTAATGCCTCGTGTGCTGCATGCGCGATACAATTAGCTAAAGCAATCGGCGAATAAGATGCTGCATAAGCAACCCTCGAAATTCGCCTCGGCACTCGGCAATTGCCGACGCAAATGCCGAGGCAAGTTACGATTTTTCATAGTTTGCCACGGCAAAAAAATGCCGAGGCAATTCCACCCGTTGTACCTTAAATTACAAACTACAGCGTCTGTTCGTGTTTTTTTTTTTGCTTAAATTTACAAACTACAGTGTTCGTTTTTTGCATCACTTCTTTGTTCGAATTGTTGTCATCGACGTCGGGTGAACAACAGAAGATTTTATTCATAGCTACTTTACAAAACACCTAAATTTGAGCTTTTCAGCGTCGGCTTCGGCTAAAATAAAGAACAATCTTGATGGTTTAAAGACGGCACGTTGAGAAACTTTGTTTTATCTTTTAGACTGTCGCGTGATTACCGTCAAGTTTATTCTTTTATACAATTTGTCAATTTGTTGTTAATTACCACTATAAACTTTTTAAAAACATTTTGAATCAGGAACTGCCGACGTGAATGCCGAAGGGTGCCGAAGTAATTGCCGAAGGAATTTAAGGTGATTTCATTGCGTGCCTCGGCAAAAAAAAAATGCCGAGGCAAACTCGAAAATTATCAAAAGACTTCAGCAATTATTTGCCGAGGCAAAAATAGTTGAATTTCGAGGGTTGATAAGTATACAAACTTGCCATACCCTTGACCTTGTTGTGTGATTTTACCGCTTCAGATTTATTTTACACGTTTCTGGGATAATATCCGTCAAAATGCTTCAACAAATCTTAAAAGACATGTATATAGACCCGGAGCTTCTGACTGAGCTCTCTGAAGAACAAAAGCAGGTGTTGTTTATTAAAATGAGAGAAGAGCAAGTTCGAAGGTGGAAAGAACATGAAGCTGAACTGGAAAAGAAAGAGAATGTTATAAATTTGACGAAGAAAAAACTCCGAAACAGTATGTGTTTAGGGCGCTTAATAAGCAAGCGACGTTTTTGTCAACATGCACAGATGTCTGATTGCAGATGGGGGACTGTGTTCGTGGCAGTTTCTGATAATCTTTTACACACAACAAAACATAAGATTTTTATAGGTTCTGCTTCCTTACAAAAGCGATTTGATGCAAAATGCAGCCAAAATTAGTTATACCATGCCAACTTTTGGGTGACGTCCATGTTGACAAAAACATTGCTTGCTTAAGCTCACTATTATTTATTTGAAACGCAAGTCGTACCAGTAAATCTGCTGCCAACGACACCTGCTTCATTGAGGTTAAATGCTATTCGTTGACAAGATCACCATATCTCCTACATATATCTTTTAATAACAACCAATAGGCTTACTTCAAAATGTTTCAATTCAGTCTATATCAAGTAATTATAGTTTCTAATAAAGGTCTGCGAATCCGATCGGATTCGGACAGTAATTTACTCGGATCAGATTGGATCGGATTTCTTTTTTTTTTGTTGTTGGATCGGATCGGATTTTGTAGGTTTTTGTCGAATTGGATCGGATTTGGGTTTTTTTCCTGTATTGCGTCGAATTACTCGAATATTTTAATAAATTAAGATAGTTCTGTGATATCTATATGGCAGGAAGTGCCTGGAAGGCTTTGCAGCCGAATAAGCCGAGTGATTTGGTCGAAGCGGAGTAATACTATATTTTGCCGGGTGCTGACAGTAAAGTATACTGAAAAAGTGTTTTGAGTTTTTTTACGTATATTTCTGACAAACGAAACACAGCTGGAATTGGGATACAGGAATGTTGTGATTCTTTGTTTAGTTTGTTAGCTTTATGTGTCATCAGCACAGCTGACAATGAGATTTATTAGACAAAGTTATAAACTTTAAGATGTCCTAAAATGTATACCCAGCTCAAGCTCATGCATTGTTATAATAACTAGACTACGCTAATTCTAATCGGAATAAACTGCTGTTAACGTGTAAATGCCCTAAGGCATATAAATTATGTGATGTCGCCCTGCATTCTTTATCGGATTCGTATATCTGCTTATTTTGCTGGAAAATCATTATTTCCAATACAGTATATCGTTTACGATCATGAAAAAATACGTTCACACACGGAATAATTAACGCACGCTGTATATAATAACTTAAGATCGGATCGGATTGCGAATTTAGCATCGGATCGGATCGGATTTTATAAACATTTTTATCGGATCGGATTGCTTTTTTCATCTTCGGATCGGACCGGATTCGGATTGAGAACTTAGACAAACCATCGGATTGAAAGAGGTCAATCCCATCCGACGCACACCTCTAGTTTCTAATATCAAGAAAGTATTTTTTCAAAGTAAATTCAATGTTTCGCCGTTCAGGGTACTTCAGCTGCCCGAACTGAGACATCGGCAATCGCTGGTAGTCATTTGGTATTTAACCCATTAAGTTGCATTGGTCACCAATGTGCCATACTGTACGTACTTTATTATTTTACTCTGTCTAACGCCAGAATATTGTACTCTGTCTAACGCCAGACGATTGTACTCTGTCTAACGCCAGACGATTTTACTCGTCAAGGGGAAGGAGTTGGCGCTCAGTAGATTATTTAGACTATCTGCCAATGTGTCTAGTTGACCCATTAATTTGCATCGTGTCCTAATGCGCCCTACTTTATTATTTTACTCGTCCAGAGTGCTGGTGCTCAATGACTTGAGACACAGTAATTGTCCTATATAGGGTTGCATGTTCAACAAAGCTTAACGCAAATTAATAATATTTTTTCAAGAGAAAGGAACAAACGTGAATTATTTGATGGGTGCAGACGGTAATCCATGGACGTGGGTGTTAGGAGAAAGTGATGAAGATGCGTCCGAGGACGAAAAAGAGAGAAGTAAGAGTTTTGTTACACGAAGAGCCAGAAATGTGGCGCCAAAAATGTTTTCAAAATGCTAAAGGTTAAAATGTCCTTTTTCATGCCTTTGCATATGATAGGGATATGTTGGATCCGGACACCGGGAGCCGATATCCGGCATAATTATAGACATCCAGCACTATCCGGTATGTGACATTTACCGGATATTACTGGAAGTTTTATTACTGTATAACCGCAAAACCGTCTGTTTTTGCGGTATTGTGAACTACAGGTATCTGGTCTACCAGTGGCGTAGCCAGCCCGACAATTTAGTCGCGCTATGCCAATTCAAAATTATTATCATTATTCATTTCTTTAGAAATGGATTGTTTTCACAGTCAATGGACACGAAAATATTTGCATAGCGGGACTAAATCGTCGGGCTGGCTGCGTAGCCAGGGACGGCAACGCGACGGCAACGGCTACCAATACAATAGATCATTGAAAGGAATTGTGTAATTACAATATATGAATAATTTAGACATTGTCCTCGCTCTGTTTACAACGCTAAATCACAGATTTTCACGTCTTGATACAACGGCTGCATTCCAAGCCACAACAAGTGCAAATTCAAACTGGGTTTAGCAGAACTCTTCCCAACCATAAAACCCATGTCTTAAACTTCTAAGACTGTATTAAATTGATACGATTGATAATATACGAAGAACTATCTTTACTACCATTTATTTGAAGGAGTTTGTTTTGGCCGTCGCTGTCGCGTTGCCGTCCTAAACTCGTAAGGTCTCTAATGTCCAGTAGACCACGCTACTGGACATTATAACGAAATTACAGTTTCTTTGTGATGCAAACTGCTCTCTGCTATATATTGTCTGACCGTTCTTGTGCTATATACTAAACAGACAATGGATTATTTTAAAACAAAACGTCAGTGACGTATTGTCCAATTATCAGGTAGTGATTAAACATCTAAAATATAATAAAAGGACGTATTTCGCGATTAACATTCCCAAACTATAGGGTTTTTAAAAATTTAGGCTTCTTTGTTCATGCAGTTATACCTACAGTAGGTCACAGCCCTTACAGGCCTCGAAATAAATGCCGGTCACCGGTCATTGTAAGGTAAATTTTTCAGTTTATATTTTTTAGGCAAATGTTTAATATTATTACGCATTACTAATACAATCTCTGTTTTGATTGGCTGCTGGCCTACGGATAATTCGTGATGTCGTATAATTCTGACGTCACAACTGCAGACAACGGTTATCTACATGTAGATATGACGTCAGTCAGCTTGTTTACAGTAAACACGAAGAAAGAATAAACATGGCGAATTCTTCAAGGAGATTCGCCACGGTAACTGAGAACGATTTACGAAAGCTATTGGACGAAAAGGAAGCGGTAAACACTAAACGAGCTACGAAGATAGCTGTGAAAGTTTTACCGAGTATATAATAGAAAAAAAGATAAGCGAACTCAAGACAAAGAGTCAATTGCGAAAGTCCTTGCGCAATGTACACCGAAGTTCGAAAGGAAGAAATTGTACTGACGTTGTTTCTCGCTTTGATTTGTTTATATCACTGCATGAGTAAAACCGTTGAATGTTCTAGACATCACTAAACGTTATTAAAATGTTTCTAAAATTATTTACAAAGAATCGTGTCTGGCTTGGCTTCTTTGCCTTGATTAGTTATAGTATTTTCCTTAGTCATTCTTATGCGTAATAAAATAATTATTGGACTCGATTTTCGCTAGTCTGCGTGGAGGCTAGCGACATTCTCGCTATCACGCGAAAATAATTCTCGATATTACGCGAACATAATTCTCGATATTACGCGAACATAATTCTCGATATCATGCGAAGATAATTCTCGATATCACGCGAAAATAATTCTCGATATCACGCACACGAAAATAATTCTCGATATCACGCAAAAATCTAGCCTGCGTGGCAGGCCCTCAATTTTATGTGGGGCCTGATTTGCAGCGGGCAGGCCAAAATCCTGCCCGCTGCAGATCAGGCCCCCCATAAAATTGAGGGCCTGCCACGCAGGCTAGATTTTCGCGTGATATCGAGAATTATCAAGGCCTCGGTTTGTGTTATCCGGCTTCGGCATATAACACAAACCTCGGCCTTGATAATTCTCCATATCACGCTCAACCTCATCCAATAATTATTTATTATCGCTTACCGAACACGAATGACCGGTAAAACCTTTTATTATATACATGAAAAAATTACTGCATTTTGACTGGTTAAGAGGAGTGCAATTATTTCATTAATATTTATCTTCTGTAATCAGTGGCAAATACTGCAATTTCATTGGTTTACAGGAGTGCGATTTGAGCATTAATCGCACCTTTTCTGAGCTGTAATCGCACCCTTGTCTACAGCCAATGAAAATCAGTCTAGTATTTACAACTAGCCAATCAGCATTCAGGATACAAACTTTGAATTTTATTTTCTTTATTGCTGTAAAAATTCTCAAAATGGAGGAATTCACAAATTTTAAAATTTCAAAATTTAAAATTCACGAATTGTATTAATTAATAAGTAATAGAACGAATTAAGTCGTGCTATTAATGCCATAATCATACTCGTGATTGAGACATGATTATGGCATTAATAGCACTCCTATTCGTTCTATTACCATCATTAATTACGGAATGCAATTAATGATTTTCTCCAGGAGTGCAATTAATGATTTTCGTGATGGCTGGGGGGAGTGGGAAATCAAAACAACAAAAATCCAATATGGCGGCGAAATTTATCTTGTATAAACAAACAAACGTTGACGAATTTAACTAAATTTTGGCACAAGAATTAGTCGGCGACTCGTGTAATTTTGGCACATTTTTCAAATATCACTCGTAGTGTTAGTCATTAATTGCACTCCTTCCCGTGTGATTACCTATACTAACGGAAAAAATGCATACACGAGTGGATTTTCGTATACCAGTGCCAGTGAAGTGCCTTTTCGTTTTATCATGTAGGTTTACGGGCATTGGAAGATAAAGAAGTTGAGAAAAAAGCAAAAGAACTTGCGGAAAAAGAAGCAGCAGAATTAAGAAAGAAAGAACTTGCTGCTATTAATCTGAGAACTAAGCAGCTTAAAAATGAAGAGGAGAAACTGGAAAAAGATTGTGCCGAAAAAGAGAAGCTGCTGAAAGCAAACAAACAGTTGGTGGATCAAACAAATGAGAAGGTACATTGAGATATCGAAAATCTAACCTGGAGTACTGTATGTTAAAATGTTAGTATAAAATGTTAGTTTACAATTATTCACCGAAGTGGACTGGTGAATAGTGCAAGGATATTCACCGAAACGTGAAGCGTTGAGTATTCAATGAAATGGATTTCTGGTCACACCATTTACATGTCAATCTGTATTTTTTACATTATTCTTTAAGAAGTGGCTACCACATGATGGTAATTAATTCTTTATTTATAGCGACCACGAAAATGTGACAAAAATCTCATAGTTTTTGTCACATTTTCGTAGTCGCTAAAGTAAAAGTTATTGCAATTCATTATGCGTAGTAATTCTTTCTATCTTTACCATTAGGCGAAAAATAAAGTTGTACTAAAACTAGATTTAAATGAGCAACGGCAATTGAAAAATAGAAATAACGTGAAAGAGACAGAACAAGCGGATAAAAGAAAACTAGAACAACTAAGAGAAAGAAAACGAAAAGAAGAAGAACAAAGAGAAGCGGATAAAATAGAAAGGGAGAAAAAGGAGAAGGAAAGGAAGGGAAAAGAGGCAGCGGATAAGAGAAAGCAAGAGGAACTAAGAAAGCAAAATGAACTAAGGAAACAGGATGAGCTAAGGAAACAGGACGAATTAAAGAAACAGGACGAATTAAGGAAGCAAGACGAGTTGAGAAAACAGGATGAAATAAGAAGGCAAGATGAATTAAGAAAACAAAGACAACATGAAGAGAGGAAAAAACAAGAGGAAGAAAGACAAAAGCAAGAATTAGCGAGGAAGGAAGCGGAAGAAAAACGTATACAAGAGTTGGAGAGACAGAAAAAGGTGGAAGAAATGAGATTAGCAGAATTGAAACGTCTGGAAGAAGAAGAAAACGAGAAAAAGAGGATGAAAGAAAAGGAACTGAAGGAAAAACAAGATCAACGAACTAAAGAAATTTATGAAAAGATAAAAAAGGTATAGTTGAGTCAAATATCAAATACTAATTATACTTTGGTACCTTGCAGAACTGTTAGACACATAAAAACAAATATCTTCTATCTTTTCATACAACGATCGGGTAGTACATGTACAATGAAAACAGGTCACCTGTCACTGTAAACCTAGCCTGCGTGGCAGGCTCAAGGAATAAAGAGAGCCTCGATACCCGCCCACTAATTACTATGATAATTTATTTCCAATCCAACCAATCATATTTTTTGAAATCCATGTGCGTGATGCAGTGTGAGTAATAACTATAAATATACTTTAATTTATTACTATTGTAGTTCATATAGAGTGGCTCGAGAATTCAAACACTTTTAAACAATTGGCAGTTTAAATTACTTTGGGAGTAAATAAAACAGACTTTACACCGGCGATGTCGGTTTGGTACATTTCGATACATTAGTATGTGATAGAATTCACTAGAACAAAACATTTTGACTTGATACTGCAGTTTAGATGTCGTTACTCAACAGACTATTTTTACGTATTAATAATGAACGGAACTCAAAAATATATTTATATCAAAAGGAAGACAATACCATCTTAGGTCCAAACATTACAATAAATTTCAAAATCATACATATTATGACCAGCTATGAGCGAATATATGTTTCAAAATTGCAGCGGCTCACGGCTGAACAGTATAAACGTTTACAAATTGACAATAACAAACTCTTAAACTATAAAAATATATCTCAATACAAGCTAAATTGCACTGTAGTTTGTAGTCTGCTGTAAAACTCATAAAAACCGATAAAAGCAACGTTTGTAGATCGAGTAGTAAGTTTCATAAATACATAAAGCGACATGTATTTAATAGGATACATAATTTGTCAAAATCAGTATTTTCAAATTGATCGGGTATAGCTACTGTATTATTTAGAGAAATACCAACACGTGAATGGGTTTGTATCTATGCTGTTCGACTTGTCAAGGCAGATATCCAATGAGAAAACCTGCCAAAAGATATCAACGATTTCCAGCTGTTCAGTTTTTAGTTTAAAACCCAATTTCACAGCACTCTTTCAAAATTTTACGCTAATATACGCTTTTATTGATAGCCAGGGCGCTTATATATAAGCGCGCTTATATATAAGCGCCCTGATGATA
>CACRXK020011267.1:0-16568 GCA_902702795.2 Paramuricea clavata | reverse complement strand
GAATTATGTTCCTAATATAGAGTCCTTTTTAATTTGAAAATTATGTTTTGAAAACGACTGAACAATTAACTTGGTAAAATGATTATCCGTTGTATTTTTTTCAGACAATCTTGGAAAAAATATTTGTAGACTTTTCGAAAACTACACCCAAATTTGAAAACATATGATGAAAATGTGAGCATTTTTCAATTAAAGCAACTATTTACTTTAAATTAACCCCCCCCCCCCCCCCCCCGAAACAATGTTGGTTCAGGTAAAGTGGATTTGCAACACATGTCACCTAAATACCAACATTGTATAAGGGGGGAGGGGGACAAAGTTTGAAAATTTAAGAAGTCTACTAATTTTTTTCCAGGATTGTAGTTTCCCTTGAAATTACAGCGATTTATTTAACTAAATTAACAGTTTGGACATCATTAAATATATTGCGAGTTCGGCGCTTTGCATCGCCCGAATGGATGTTGGTCTATTCGTCGGATATTTACCTCTTGTGTCACAAGTTTGCTATAAATTACTCTATATGAAATTCATCGAATTGCGAGTAAAAATACAACATTCTCAGGAACCGGCTAGACGCGTGCAATACTAGCGATTTTTGTTTAGAAATATTGCTTGTTCGTGTCGCTACTATAATCGAGCTCGGCAACCATGAAATATTTAAACACAGTATATTAAAATTTGATACCTAGGCTTACCAACTACGAAATATTCATCAAAAGCGGCTTTACCTACCAAAACCTAAGGAGCAGTTTCATGGAACAAAATTTTAATGGAAAACTTTATAGAAATACCTAAAACTTTCATCAGTTCTTTTAAAAGACTAATAGATGGCTTGTGTTTTTGAATTGGGAGGTCATCCTGCTATTTGTAAAATTTTATATACATTTTCCTTGTTTTGAAAATAGTGCAGTTCTGAATAAATCTTAAATCTTAATTCTTATGTAAATAGAGTATATTATGCATGATTGTTTTAAAGTTAATAATTTTAATATTTTTATAATAATTTATAGTAATTATGCACGGTCCTTTGAAAAACAGATTCCTGAAAGGCTACCGTGAATAAATAAGCTTAAATAATAATGATGATAATAATACTAGAAATACATGCATGCAATAACCCCTCGCCTGTTCTCAAAAGATGTATACTCAGTGCCGTTGCGAGCACTTCGTCTGAGGAGATGTGTGAGGTTAGATAGAGGTGGTGTGTGGTGTGGTTACCAAAATGTTTCCGGATGTACAAAAATTTTTCAGGACATATAATAATTTTTCCGAAAATACAGTTGTTTTCCAAATTCACTTTCTCATGTCGTGAGAATTACCTGAATTCCCCTGAAAATCTTCTGCAAATCTACTTAAATTTACCCCCCCCCCCCCCCCCAGTGAGTTCCAAGCAAACACTCTGTGATTTATTGTTCGTGTATTTCGCCTCCCAAAATATTGTGCATCACACTATAGAGCATTTTGCTGTTGTCATGCTCCAGCATGGTTCAAATTTATGAATTTTTATTATATAAAGTATAGTGTTTTACAGAGATTTCGAGCAATGATAAAAATGATAATCTCACATGTGAAATTATTCATGATAATCTCACATGTGAAAATTATCGCCTTTTCAATTATCGCTTTTCTGTAAAAATTATCGCTTTTCATTTAAGACGACAATGTCCTTTATATAATAAACAGAAAAATACATGGGTGGTTGGAAATACCAGATTTATTTTTCGTGTTGAACATGACATCTCACTCGTTCGATTTAGGTAATCGAGTGTGCGGGTTGTGATAAGGTGGACTTCAATAATTTGGATTCTTGCACTTCACTTGGTGGAATTAAAATTAGAATGTTAGGGTTTGTAATCCAAGTGAGAATATATACATTTGTAAATTCTCACTTGGATTACAAACTATTCTCATTTGGATTACAAAATATATACACAAAACATATACATGTACTATACATTTGTATATTCGCACTTGGATTACAAAATATTCTCACTTGGATTACAAAATATATACATGTATATATTCTCACTTGGATTACAAACCCTAACATTCTAATATTAATTCCACAAATGAATTAAGTGCAAGAATCCAAATCATTAATTTCAAATGCCCCGCCGGGGCTAACTTGGTTCGAGTGGAAATGCCCAACCCCCGGGATGTGCTTTACAGGAAAATGGCTGGGCGAGGGGGATGGCACACTTGGATTTGGCTGATGCATTAAAATTCCTGTGCTTATTCCTGACTGCTTAATTGTCAAATATTTACTTGCTAGAAGTAGAAATTTACTCTGAACACTGGATGAAGAAGACATTAAATAAGTACTGGTCAATTAACAGAAATGTATTTTATTTCATAGTATTACAATTTTTATACTATAAAAATAAAATATAAACATGCAGCATAGAATATGCAAATTCGACGCAAAATTGTTGTTGAATCGGTTTATTTATAGGATTTTATAACAAATAGCAACTGTAAAAGTTTGTACCTTGTCTTCACATAGCTTTATTCTGTTAACCAATGCTTTTAAATTTACATATTTTAGAATCAGTTCCTTTCCTGGTATAACTGCATTTCTAAATGAAATCACCGTGAGTAGTGAGTGCTGAGCAGGCCGTTTTACTATAAACAAATTTTAGGAATTGTTAAAAACTTTGAAAAATATATCGTTGCGCATTCGGTCACAGTCGGAAAAATGTTCATAGCATGTTATACCGTCGCTTGCACCTAACGATGAACAGTCGCTCATAAAAACATTCGCGTGATTAGAATCTCCAATGTTTGTCAAGAACAACAACACTTAGTTGTTGTTTCCCATGTGTACAATAATAAGTAAAAAAAAACTTTGTGTGGTCTGAACGTGTTGCGCCAGACCCCTACTGGAAACCTACAGGCTTTTTAATGAGAATAGAGAATGTTTTATCTGCAACTGTTCACCTTTAGTTGCAACCGACGGTATTTGGCAGCATAAAATTGCCTATGGCTGTGATAACTGATATAAATAAAATACAGTCTGGTTATACTGACTTGAGCGTGTCATGACAAACTCTTTATTGGAAAATTGTGAAGAAATAGTCGAATATAGAGGGTCGAATATCATACTTCAACTTGTATAGCTACAGTATCTTTGGTACATTACGTTGTGAAGACAAGCCTTTGCTTACCTATCGCTTCAGCAGTCTTTTTTTCCATGCTTCTCTACGCATTCCCAGGCGAACTTCTCTTTCCTCAGCAGTCTCCTCGAGCAAACGTTGTCGTCTTCGCTCCCTCCTTTTCGCTAGACGTTCGGCTTTCTTGTCATTCCTTGCCTCTCTTCATTTGGCCCATATCTTTTCAATTGGTATTTGATACCGTAATTGTTTTATTAAACTTT
Organism: Paramuricea clavata; assembly: GCA_902702795.2. Classification (NCBI taxonomy): domain Eukaryota; kingdom Metazoa; phylum Cnidaria; class Anthozoa; order Malacalcyonacea; family Plexauridae; genus Paramuricea; species Paramuricea clavata. The sequence continues at coordinate 13,195 of CACRXK020011267.1, read as the reverse complement.
TTATAGAACAAATTGCTTTGAAAGCTGTCAAAGTTTTTTGCAGACGTACAAAATACTGTTGTGTAAAAAGCAAATTATTTTCATGAAGTATCTGTCAGTTGAAGTCGTCATTTGTCATACAACAACAAATTTTAAATTTGACCGATCAGTGTTCGCTATCCATGACAGTCCTCCATATTTTTGAGATCAGTGAGGATGACCACCCACTCAAGGTTCGTTGGTCACGCCCGCGATATTTGATGAACTTTAGACTTGGCTAATGCTTTCGTTTCCCCGGGTATAAATAGCCGGGGGGAATTAGTACCCCCGCACGGCGCTTCGCGCCGCCGGCTCGGGGAATATTTTGATCAACTCCCAAATAGTTTATAGTAATATTTAGTCCCCATATTTGGTCAAAGTGCGCATGTCCGTCGCCATCTTGTCCAATATTTCTGGTAATGACTGAAACCTGTATAAATCGTACAAATTATATGTCAGCTGGGAGAATGAGCGTGATGTTGTCCCTCCGCTCAAAGAAATCGAGTTTATCATAACCCACATAAAGTATAAAAAATAGATCATTTTTTAGATTAATTGATAGATCATTTTGCATTGTCCCCTCCACTCCGGATCGCGGAAAAGAACATCAAAGATGTCATTAAAACGTAATCCATCTCAACGTGCAGATGATATACATAAATCGGGGTGATTACAGCTGAAATTGATTTTTTCCCAATATAGTAGAATTGCAAGAATTTAAACCTCAGCTTTACGATAATTTAAGTACATCTCTATTTTCTGGCATTATCATGTAGAAGATTGGGGTCATACGATGGAATGTTGCACGCTAATTCAAAATAAAGTTATGCGACTGGAATCTTAACTCCGCTTTATATAATATCAAAAGATGAAATAAATAATTAGAATGTGATTACTTATAATTTAAACTTAAAAATTTTATTTATTCATAATTTTTGCTAATATAAACTGTATGCAAATAATTTCGGGATTTCGACATTTCTTCAGGCAATTTATTTTCTTCTACAATTTTTTTATATATTTTGTATTTTTGTAGACTAGTTGAAAATTTTGTGAACACGGAACATGTTCATCGTAGGTCCTTCAGATTGACCGATGTAGCGGGATACACAACAAGGCCTGCGTGATGATGAATATATTGGAATGTTATATATCATTAGTTAAGCTATATATCTGCTTAGATGCAAAAACTTAGTTATTTGGCCTGCGGTAGTCCCGTTGCGTTTTAAATAAGCAACCCAAGTTATCACAAACGATATAAAAGCCAGTAGAAAAAAAGAAGTAATACAAACCTCTTTTACAGAAATCAGATGATATTTGAATCAATTTGAAAAGATTCTTTCCGGCAGCAAGTTTGAAAATCTCCACTGGGAGAAATAGTTTTCGTCAGTAGATATCTGGGAATGAACCTGATATATTATTTTGCTTTACAACAACAGCACTGAGAAAACAGTCCTGAAACGGAAGTTCCAGTACCTTAGTTTTGCAGTCATACGTATTCAAACAGCATTATGTAAATATATCCAAAACAGTTAAGAACATGTTTTCAGACACTATAATAAACATGCAAAAAAATTACCTGAGTTTAGGAACACAAACTGTTACATGCATGCCAAAATTAATTTCAGCAAACTATATAATTAATCCCCGAGCCGACGGCGCGAAGCGCCGTGCGAGGGTACTAATCCCCCCGGCTATTTACACCCGGGGAAACGAAAGCATTAGCCAAGTCTAAAGTTCATCAATGACCGCGGGCGTGGGTTACCGTGAGTGGTTCGGTGGTTCGGTGGGTGGTCATCCTCACTGATCTCAAAAATATGGCGGACTGTCATGAATAGCGGACACTGATTGGTTAAATTTAAAGTTTGCATTATAACGACTGTCGACTTTATGACGACAGCGAAATAGCAAACATTTCTTCATTTGATGATTGATAAATTTCTTGCAAATATATTTAATTTTTGCTCGCATTTTTGCAAGATTTTGTAAATTTCAAGAAAGAAAGGGCGAAAGAATCGGCTAAAAGAAGGGAGCCGACGTCAACGAAGGTAGGTTTGTTTTAATCTATACTTTGACATATACCATGATCGTCGGTTTCAGCAATGCCAAGGGCCAATTTTATAGTGTTTTGACGGGCTTTAAGTTTTTTTGATAAGGCCTTTATATAGATCAACAATTTGGATACAGTTGGCGATATTTCGGAAATCAAAAGATCTCGCTATTTCGTTGCAATTCCACATCTCGTCAATAAATAAATTCTTTTGGTCCGAGTATCAGGATAGACATTAATACTAAATAAATAACAACCACACTGTTCGGTCTAGAGATCTACATTTTCTTGTAGGTTTAATATCGCCACGCTGCACAAGCGGCAAGCGTGCTTTCTTTGGCAAATCTATAAGTTGAATATTGAAATCTGATCCAACTTGCTTGAATTGTAACTCGATACCAGATTATAGAGTAGAGCGTCACGATATAAATATTAATTTAAGAGTTCTCTTTACGATTTCTTGTTGCAAATTTACAGTAAATTTCATCACCCAAAGTTGCAATTTTAAAACACTACAAACACGCTCCTTTCCCACCCCTCTCACAGTTACAATTAAATTTACCTCCCAGAATCTGGGAGGCACGTGACCAGCCGCAGCCAGGGTCTCTCCCAGATGATAGAAGGAGAGACCCTGGGAACGAGGTTGACGGTCGCTTTGCCTTTGGCCCTTTGGCTTTGCGTATACTAAACAACTAAACAAGACAGCATATGATTTCAGTGTAATAATAATATTGATTCCCTTTTTTATTAGGCCTATATTGATTTTTTAAATAAAAAAGGAAGCAAAGTTATTTGCATGCAAGAATTTGAAATCATTTTATTGCAAACTCAAAGTTTATCGATAAAGCCATTTTAATAATTAAAGGCAGTTTTAATAGTTTTATAAAGAATATTTTAAAACGTTTTGCGAAGCTTTTGTGGTTGAATTTTACCTTAAATTGAAGCTTATATTACGTATAATAACATACCTAACATATATATGTTGGGAAGTTGGTAATTTTGTAATTAAAAGTGATATTTTTAGGCGATTTTTCATTTGTAAGAATATTCTTAAAAAATGATCGTGTTACCATGACAACAACTTTGGATTCTTCATGTTCGGAAAATACAATAGTTTTGTCAGCAAGGCGAGGGTCAACCTCGTTTATATTATGTATACGTTACTTGTATTAAACTTCGCGTCGTATACTCATTTTCGCCTCAGCTTTAAAGTCGCGCGATTATTTAATTTCGCCACCTTGTTGAGACTTATTCGGGCAGCTTTACATTCCTGCAAGTAATTTTCCGTGTTCGTTCTTAGGGTTTGTTTAAGTTAATAGAACTACTAACAATTAACGCATTATAACTAGAATTACAAATTGCAAGTGAAATGCTGCGAGCAAATACTGGAATTTCCTGTGTCTTCCACAGTCGTCTCTAGGGTAGTTGGGCAGTCATCAGGATAGTAAGGAGGGCCACTAATGAGGGCCACTAATGAGGGCCACTAATAAGGGCCACTAATGAGGGCCACTGTGAGGGTTACTAATGAGGGCCACTAATGAGGGCCACTAATGAGGGCCACTAAAGAGGGCCACTAATGAGGGCCACTAATGAGGGCCACTGATGAGGCCACTAATGAGAGCCACTAATGAGGGCCACTGTGACGGCCACTAACGAGGGCCACTGTGAGGGCCACTAATGAGGGCCACTATTGAGGGCCACTGATGAGGGCCACAAATGAGGGCCACTAATGAGGGCCACTAATGAGGGCCACTAATGAGGGCCACTAATGAGGGACACTGTGAGGGCCACTAATGAGGACCACTAATGAGGGCCACTAATGAGGACCACTAATGAGGGCCACTAATGAGGGCTGGCCTAATGAGGGCCACTAATGACGGCTGGTCTAATGAGGGCCACTAATGAGGGCTGGTCTAATGAGGGCCACTAATGAGGGCCACTGTGAGGGCCACTAATGAGGGCCACTGTGAGGGCCACTGTGAGGGCCACTAATGTATCAGTAGCTCACACTTACTGTCACGTGTTACCCTCGGTAAATAAAGTCAATGAAATGAAATGAAATAAAATGATAGTAATTGCATATCTTAATGTTCTATAAATTCGCATTAACTGGGTTAGAATTTATTATATATATCATTTGGATCAGGCATTTACCAATGTACCACAAACATTTCGTGAATGAGAATCAAACAGATAAATATAATATTTTATTAAAGCCATAGTATTAATATAGCCTTCTAATATTGTAAATGCATAAGTATTGCTTGAAAAAGCATTCATCAAAGTTGAACATAAAGTATAGTACAAGCTATGATTCTTGTGCTTGTCGAACGCATTAATAGTTCTCCCTTCATAAAACTTTTTGTAATCTACTAAGTATAGTACAAGCTGTGATTCTTGTGCTTCTCGAACGCATTAATAGTTCTCCCTTCATAAAACTTTTGTAATCTACTAACCATAAAGTAGCCTGCGAACAGGCTCTCAAGCTGAATTGAGAGCCTGCATCGATGACTAAGGAATTTGAATATCTGACCCGTAACGTTCGTTTTTCCAAATATGGAATGTCTATCCTTATATGGTGTTGTTTACAACTTTCGTGCAAACTAAATTTAGACCGTGCAAACTAAATTTAGACCGTACAGTTTATGCTGTTTTTCGAAATATAAGATATTCAAGCAAAAGTTCCAATGTTTTAAATACTGTTTTCTCAAAACAGAACATTTCGTGCTTTGAGATAAGATGGCCAAGACCAATTTGATCAGTTAATGTGTTTTTTTTATGCATAGTTTCAGCAGTTGACATATATAGAGCTCAGCGGAAACGTATAAATTATAGCATCTGACCAATGAGAATTTCGCGTCACGATTTGAGACGCAGATATTCAAATTCATTAGTCATCGATGCAGGCTCTCAATTCAGCTTGAGAGCCTGTTCGCAGGCTAACCATAAAGGTGTGTTGTTTCACAAGTTTTGATCTACCACCAGTAGATCAGAATTAGTTACCCTGATAAGCGACTCAACATCCGCCCTTGCCGTCGCTTGCAACTAAGGTGGACAGTCGCAGATAAAAACATTGCCTATTTGTGTGAGAATCTTCAATGTTTGTCAAGAACACTTGACAGGTTTTATAAATCTGATCAGCCAATCACGTTTATAAACCGGCTCCAAGCTGATTACATGATCATCAAAAACATTGAAGTTTCTCGGTAAAAACATTGTACTTTGTCATGAGTTGATGAGAATAGACAATGTTTTATCTACGACTGTTCATCCTTTTATAATAATAGTTGCAAGCGACGGTATTGAAGCGAATCGTTTGTTTGTCTAGTATAAATTTGCATAGTGTTTGCGTCAAGAGACCATTGCATCTCACTGGACAGGCAGTCCAGGGACAACGTCTCCGTGTGAAGGATGGATCTACTTTCAAAAGCATCGGAATATAGATAGATAGATAGATAGATAGATAGATAGATAGATAGATAGATAGATAGATAGATAGATAGATAGATAGATAGATAGATAGATAGATAGATAGATAGTTTAATTAAAAAAGTTTACATTGCAGCTTATAAAAGCTGAATTGCGTAACCTATTTACAAGATATTAATAATTAACACGAATTTAAAATCACATTAGATGCTAAGTTTAGATATAAGACAGTTCAAGAAAATGTTTAACTACAAAGGTCAAAATGTTTTAAGACTTGCACATCGAAGGAATAAAAGTCCGCTTAAAGCGTTCAGTGCGTATCATTGGAATATTGAAGACTTGCTTCTTTCTAATGTCGTAGTTTTCCTCTTTTAAAGGAGGTAGAAGATTGTGTAACTTATGAGATTCCGAACTCTTGATGGACGAGAAAAACTTGTCGCATGCATAACTTCATACGTCTATCTTTTAAAGTAGTTAAATTAAACTTCTGCAGGTTATGTTCATATGACTGGTTCGGGGAAATGATAGCCAGCGCTCGCTTTTGGACGTTTTCCAAGTCATCACACAAATATTTCGGGAGGGAATGGTGGAAAACCTGCGAGCAGTATTCCAACAGAGGTCTAATACATGTACAGAAAAAATTTCGGATGTCCGCAGTTGGTACTCTAGAACGTTTTAGTAAAATTAGGAAGTACATACGCTTATTAGCTTTTCTAATTATTTCACCAATATGGACGTTCCACTGGAGGTCGTTTGAGAGGTTCAGACCTAAGATCTTTACATGTTTTACAACACTGAGTAGGTTACCATTTACTGTCAAAGGTTCGAAGATGTGTTTGGAATGCTTGAAGTCGATGATGAGTTCTTTGCATTTCTTGGCATTTAGCTGGAGTTTATTTTCAGTGGACCACTTTTCAACTGATGTAACTGCGTCTTGGACTTGACTATTCGTTTCAATCTGGACAACTTCTGATATGGTTGTGTCGTCAACGAATTTCCAGCTACTAACATCTTGGATCTTTAAGTCATTTATCATAAGCAGGAACAGCCACGGTCCTAATTTGGTGCCTTGCGGGACACCTGAAGGTACATCTCCCCATTCGGAAAAGCAGTCATGTGAAAGTTTGACACGTTGTTTACGGTTCGTTAAGAAATCAGCTACCCAGCGCGCGATGCTCCGGGGAATATTTAGGCTAAGGATCTTTTGTACCCGAATTTGGTGGTCAATTAGCTCAAACGCTTTTTTGTAGTCAAATAAGACCACTCTAACTGCGGCTCCTGTACTGTCCGTTGCTTGGGCCCAATGATGGATCATAGAAATAAGGGCGTGTACTGTCGAGGACTTCGGTATGGCTCCAAACTGGCTAGGGTCGATGATCTCGAGAGATCATGAACGCTAGATAGATCATGAACGCTAGATATTTGCAAAATTTCGACTTTTAAAGTAAATAAACTGTTCATCGTCACATGTTTAATTCGAGAATTTTTTCAATTGTATTATATAAAACAAATAGATTACATTTTCCCGTTGTCGTTTAGTTATTGAGATACACAGTATAACGTCATTTATGTGATAAGAACAAAAAGGCCTACTCTGGGGCGGTAAATCGCCTTAAATCGCTGCGATATAATGCGATTTTGGGCGATTTTAGGCGATTTAAGGAAAAACTGGGACTTTCAAGCACTGCGATTTAGTGCGATTTTAGGCGATTTAAGAAAAAATTCTAAATTTTAGGGATTGCAATTTAGGTGTTTTCAAAGGAATTGAATTCTATATTTTGCTCCGGTTTCCACCCACAAGGCAAAATTGGCAGGGTGGGTTAGGATATAAACACAGTTAGGAAAGTAATATCATATTCTCATTGTTGTAAAGATAAATAGTCTAGGCTAACATAAGTAATCATAGTACTTGATGTAATCGGTCACTGAAAGCCCCAATGTGGGGAGTGAGCTAAATAATAATGTAATGTTTCCACACACATATGCATTGTATGAAGCAAAATACAATTATTAGAACATGTATGTACATTTTATATAAAGCTAGGTTAACTACTGTATTTAACCTGATTCACATATAAAGCTCAATATTCATGAACTTTTCACCCATTCTCTATTTAGAAGCCATTGGGGTTCATCTTGGGGGTCATAGCAGGGTGTTAGCTAGCCCATATGCTGTCCGTTTGACGGACTCTTCCCAATTGAGGGCTTTCCCAACTGGGTCTACTGGAAAATTAGCATGTGTCCCCCAAAATTTTAATGGTCGGGCGAAAATCAATGCGAAATTGGTCGAAATTGGGGAAATTTTTAAATTTCAATATTCTGTGGAAAAATTTTCGGATTTGGCGGAAATTACGGAATATTTCTTTGATATCTCCTGAAAATTTTTTTTGGTGACCCCCCACCCCCACCCCCCTCCCGCTCGCCAAGAATTTTGGGAAAAATATTCAGCTAAGTCCAGTTAAAACTTTCCCAATTTACGTTTAACGGACAAAATTTTTTTTTCTGGCTAACACCCTGCATAGCTACATTTATATACACCACAAATATTGTAAACAGTTAATATACTCTACTTAAGGGGCATGCACTACACATATCGAGTTAAAATTGCAAAATATAATAAATATTTGATTTCCAAAAAAATCACAAGGGGTAGGGAGTAGAAACACACAATGTATTTATACAGTATAACTGAATAGGCTATAATCCCATAATTTACCTTGTCACCCTTGTAAGTGAAATTGTCTTGTTTTGTATCATGTCAAAACTTCTTTATTTAGCTTGCATTTTATTTAAACTGTTTCAATCTCGTGCTTTCTTCATGCTACAAACATATTTCTAATTTTTTTGATATCTAAATCATATGATAACCCAGTGCCATATCCAGAAACAGTGTCGTCACGCATTCGGAAACTGTCGGAGTAATGCCGTAATGTTTAAATTACATGAAGTATATCGTATATAAATGGTAGGAATTAGTGATGGGCGATACCAGCTTTTTTGGTTTCGATACGATACCAGTCCGATACCATGAATTTTGGTCGATACCGATACCAAAATCGATACCGATACTCCATTTTTTCCATTTATTAAAATAACTTTTAAAACAAGAACATTAATGTTTAAAACAAGTCAAAGAATACTCTAACTGGAGTACCTGCCAAATAATCGAACATAACATTTGCAATTATGATTTTAAATCTAAACACCAATGTTTTCCTCAAATATATTGCTAATTAGCTACATGTTTTTGTTACAGCATGTCAACATTTTTTGCCTTCAGGGGCCTTCAGTCTGTTTAAGAACAGCATGTCAACATTTTTTGCCTTCAGGGGCCTTCAGTCTGTTGCCTTCATGAAGTATTTAGCGATTGTTCAGAAATACTGACCAAAAACATCGCAGGCTCAAGTGGTATCGAATTACCGATACTTTTTGCGAGTATCGAAAGTATCGATACTTTTGTAAGTATCGATGATTTCGATACTTTTTCGATAGTATCGCCCATCACTAGTAGGAATTCTAAATTATTTTAAAATTAAAACCAAAATAGTACAGTGTTAATTGTCTAACTGCAAACAAACAACACCAAAAGATCTATTGTATGGTATGTAAGATGTAATCATTGTTTTACTGTTTATTGTATATACAGGTCTGGAAAATTTAATAGACGAGAGTTGCAAATCGCTCATAACCTCACGTATATTTTTCGTTTGATAGCCACTATAATTATAACTAGGAGCTAGAGTATAACCATGCACATGTCGAAGTACAACCATTGTATACAATGCAGTGCTCGATCTTACATGCAACAGTGCACAAATTACCCGATGACTTTATTATATAAATCAACACTCGTACTCATTGACTTTCGTAGTTTCCTACTGTTGTTCTAATTACGATCTATTGTTTTCTTTTCCGACAGAGAAAGCATTTTACACACCAATGATCACAGACAATGGAAATCCCCGATTCTTACGAGGGATTTCCATTGTCTGTGATCATTGGTGTTTAAAATGCTTTCTCTGTCGGAAAAGAATACAATACTGAGATCGTCGATGAATTACGATCAGTGTGAACCAGGCTTAAAGCCTGGTTCACATGTGTCTGCGATGTGTCGGCGGGCTATTGTCTTAGCAGTTCAACCAAATAATTCACAAAAGAATGCATCAACAGCTGTAAACAATGACGTCGCAGGCATATCGCAGACATGTGAACCAGGCTTAACAGTAATGTAGCTAGATTATAGATTAATTTGTTGCCCAGCCTCCATAGTCCATTATTATATATTGTAGCCCAGCCTCCATTTACACCAATAATGAAATTAGCTCATTCTGGTAACTAGCTCAATTTTGTTGCTTGCAGTGTATTGGATATATGGGTCTTTCAGACCCCAGAATTACCTAATTATTGTAAAGTCTGCATAAAGCAGAAAATGCTCTGTTTTTGTCAATGACCGGTGCCTATTGAGTGACCAATTAATATTGTCAGCCTAATCCACTTATTTGATTGCTAATTCATGTTGCATTACTTTAATTGCAAAGCACCTGGATTACATGATTTGCCCGTAAAATAGCAGCAATTGATAAACTTGAGTACATGGACTGAATGTATCAAGCAGAATGCATGTTGGCGATTTTAAGCGATCTTAGGCGATTTTAGGCGATTTAGGAGAAATTCGACAATTTTAACCCGCGATTTAGTGCGATTTAGGAGAAATTCGACAATTTTAACCCGCGATTTAGTGCGATTTTAGGCGATTTAGGGCGATTTAAGGCAATTTACCGCCCCAGAGTACCTTATATATATATATATATATATATATATATATATATATATATATATATATATATATATATATATATATATATATATATATATATATATATATATATATATGAAGATAATCAATTATGTTAAAAAGGAACATAATATAAGAAAACACAAAATGCGTATCATAATTGTTTGGTATTTGTGGAAACATCACGTTTATATAATTTGTATTTATACTAGCTTTCAATTCGTAAGCAGGCATCGATCTTAATTAGTGTAAATTTTATTTTGCACCAATAAAGGCCGGATCTGGATCGAAAGTCTTAAATTTGCCCACATGCATGATGCAAAGCCGAGGCATAGCGAACAAATCCATGCACGAAACGAAACAATTATGTTTATTCTTACCAAGAATCATATTGTGCTATCATTACAGATATGATATGAAGATAACCAATTATGTTAAACAATTTATAGGAGGAGCATAATATAAAAAAATACAAAATGCGTAATATAATTGTTTGGTATTTGTGGAGACATCACGTTTATTTTGTATTAGGGACCAGTCATAAAGTAAGTGCTAGGGTGGGCTGGAGTGATTTGGGATGGGCCATTTAAAATCTTTGGGCAGTTTCGATGGGCCGCCAATTATTTTGTATGTCTACCGTTGGGCCACTAAACAAAAACCCATATCTACTTTCATCCAGGGGCGTAGGAAGCCAGAGGGGGCCTCGTCGCTAACCATGGTGGTGCCTCGTGGGAGTCGGCGCCATTAACTTTTACAAGCTTCCCTGCTTTCATCACTTATTATGATAACTATAATAGAAAAATAAGGTTTTAAAATCAAACATAATACAAATCTAACGGGGCTGTACACTGCACAGAGGGCAACAGGGGCAACTGCCCACACCCTAAAATTTAACTAATTTTATAATGTGATTATGCTTGTAACAGATAATTATGCAGTCAGGAAATAAACAAATCATGCAAACAATATTCAAAGTGTCTATACAGACGGCTATTTAGTAAACTGTCACTTGTCAATCCATATACTCATCGAATTTTCAAAACTTTATTGTGATCATATGAAGCAAAAGTTCCGTCACTTGTTGTTTACACTTGCCAATGTTAACTGTTGAGTAACATACACACTATTCGAGGAATATGCATTACCGTAGCCACTGAATAGTAGAGAATATTTTGAAGGTCATGAGTGAAGTATATAATTCAATTCCAACCCTGTGCACAGTTAATGATATACCACACTGTTCGGTTTAACTCAGCATATCCACACAAAAACAATTTGGTTGTGAGAGAATATCTGTTTGAGTAGAAGGTATCACAAGTTTAGTTTTGTACATTGTGTGCCATTGATCTGATCCATCCATATAATATATGATTATTGTAGCTGTTAAGTTATTTCCATACTGATGAATTTAGGTAAGATTGTCTTGCAAGTGGGTTGTTCTGACAAAATTATGCAGCCAAAATCCAGTAGATCAGTAAATGTAATCATCATTCTTCTATTAATCTCTAAACAAAAACATTTATATTAGAAAGCAAAATGACAATGTAATGAGGAGGAAGGGTAGGGATTCTTTTATTAGCATTTGAAAATGGTTGTAACAATTTTGTTTAATTAATTCTATTGTGTAAAACCAAAATGTATAAGTATAATTTTAACTGATCACATCTTTACCTTTGCTCTAACACTACATTTGATGACAACTTAGTTGAACTGTTGTTTTGAACAGAGTTACAGAAATACAGGACCAGGATTTAATTCAATATCATACTGTTAATAAATAATGCCAGCAGCCAGAATTTTGACTGTTTACATGTAAAATATTACACAATGGTTGTTTTTATACTGTATAAATGAATATAATAAAATATGTGGTATTTGGCTAAAATATGTGGTATTTCCATGTTGATACTGTAGATAACTTTGGAATGATATCACAAGTATAGAATGGTGAATACAAGACAGCCAATTCAAGATAAAATCAAGATATTTTTGAAGCCAAAATATGGCAAAGAATAACACGAGTACACAACTCACACGAGGCCAAACTGCGCCCGTTCGCAGATTAGGTGCGAGCACGATGTAAACAATTAATGTAAGCTAATCGCTGATTGGCTTAATTATATACGCTCGTCGCTGAATGGCTATTGGTAACGGTATTGGTACTAATTGGTACTAATCTGCTTCGCAGATACAAAAATAAAAATATACACCGGCACTGTATTGATATATGTCCATTCAAACCTGCAAGTTTTTTTCATTATAAAAGTGTATTTTCCCAATTTAGATTGGGTGGATGGGTCATGAAATAAATTTGGTAAGATTGGATGGGCTTTGAAACTTTTATCGACATCCTAAAATGGGTCACCAAACTTATTCGCAATATTTGTAATTTACCTCCAGCCCACCTTAGCAGTTACTTTATGACCAGTCCCTTACTAGCTTTTGATCCGTAAGCCTTCGTGGATCTTCATTAGTGTAATATTTATTTAGCACCGATGAAGGCAGAAGGCCGGATCTGGATCGAAAGCTTCACCAAAGGCAAAACGATAGTGCATAAACACATCCATCACAAAACAAAACAATTATATTTTGCTTGTCATGATACTCTGAGTGTATATCCCATAGATATGGGAGATCTAGATTGCTAACGCATACCTAGCGCAGGCGTGGCCTACATGATAAATCCAAGATGGCGGTACAACAGGGCAAAAAGACTATAAATTATACATTACGAAAATCAGGATTCCTGCAGTTTTTGCCGTCGCATTGTTTTGAAACTTATTCGGTAAAATTTTATAGTAAAGCGAAACTTACCGCGAAGATTTTGAGCATATATATGATTGAATTGGATGAAAAATCGCAAAATTATCCAGCGATAAAAGTTCGTGTGAAATGGTCAGTTG
>CACRXK020011266.1:0-16570 GCA_902702795.2 Paramuricea clavata | reverse complement strand
GGGGGGGGGGGGGTTTGTCTCAAATATTTTGTGGACGATTGTAGACCAATCCCCACACCACTTTATCAACACAACAACAACAACAACAACAACAACAACAACAACAACAACAACAACAACAACAACAACAACAACAACAACAACAACAACAACAACAACAACAGCAACAACAACAACAACAACAACAACAACAACAACAACAACAACAACAACAGCAACAACAGCAACAGCAGCAACAGCAGCAACAACAGTACCTGCTACCTGTAATAACCATAATGGCTAATAAGATTAGGCAGCAGAAACAAGTCTGACTGAGTTTACGAATTTAGAAGTTACTTAAGAAGGAGAAAAAAGAAAAAAAGCTCGAAAAAACACAGCGACCTACTCAGAATAATTCTGAAAACCCTGTCTCTCTTGAATCTCGTCAACTACGTAACCTGCCCGAATCATATCTCCTTTTATCTTCTCTCTGATGTCAGAACTTACAACCCCAGCTTCATGTATTTATGATATCACTTAATGTTTTCCAGAACCCAGCCATACTGACGGCGTTCGAAATGTATTCATCGTGCATGAACACGACAGCAGTGGAGAAATTTGGAGATTCAGAATTGAGAACACTTCTCGTTGAGCTCGCAGATTTTAATATGACCAAGAATAGAAGTTCCAGTTATGATTGGCAGAATTTTGTGGTGAAAATGAAACGTCGACTTAATGTGGATGCATTTTTTAAACTGGACGTTTACGACGACCTGAAGAATACTTCGCTACGACGCATTACAGTAATGTGATAATTTTACTTCATTATTTTGTATATAATACAATGTTCAGGTTACAAACGTAGGCTTAATTTTATTTTACTTTGCTTTCTACTTTTTTCATACTTTGTAGGTGTTTGCAGTTCAACTGCCTCTACATCACGAGTATTACACAGCTCAAAACGTTACTCGGGAAGCACAGGTAGGCTCATTTTCAGATATCGAACAAAAATGGAGAAACTAAACTAAAACTAAACTAAGCTGATTGCACTATCTGTTCCAAAATGTTTTCCTTAGATGTCCAGGACGAATCATCCCATATAGACCAGCGTTGCAACAGGAGGAAACGGAAGGTGGATCGAAGACTAGGGGGGGGGGGGGGGCTAAGTTCTTACAGATAATAAAACTATTGTTCCTTTCAGTCTGTTCAACTTGTGGGGGGGGGATTTTGAATTTTGAGTCTCTGGAACGCTGTTTCCTCCGTTTTGAGGATACTTTGCGGAACGATACTTGTTTTTGTGGTAAATTAGGAAAAGCAAACAAACTTGTTAACCAATTCGACTTTCATTTCGTTTAATTACATGGCTGAGATCTTCCTCCAAAAAGTTGATTCACATCAAAGGAATATCATAAATATTTTTTCTCTAGCTACGCCGTGAGCGTTATCTGCAATTTATGACAGACGTGATGACATTAGTTACGTCAGGAAACCGTACATTTGTGAAGCAAGAAATGGAAAAAGTTTTGGAACTTGAAACAAATATAGCTAAGGTATTTTATATGTTGTTGTTGTTGTTGTTGTTGTTGTTGTTGTTGTTGTTGTTGTTGTTGTTGTTGTTGTTGTTGTTGTTGTTGTTGTTGTTGTTGTTGTTGTTGTTGTTGTTGTTGTTGTTGTTGTTTTGTTGTCGTTGTCGTTGTCGTTGTCGTGTTCTTTATAGATACTGTACAGATAGGGTACAAATGACTTAATCTCATGCTGCTTGTTCTATTCTATGTAGACACAACTTCCATTAAGTAAAAGGAATAATTTCAGTGTGATCTACAACCCAGTGTCCATTGGAAATCTGTCCAATATGACAGAAAAGGTAATTATTTATTTTGGTCGATTTTTTCTCTAAAAAACTCACTCTCTTTGAAAAACTCACTCGTACGTTCGAAACTAGACTTGGATCAAGTCCATCTCTAGAGTCCGAGTCGCGAAGCGACGAGATCGAGCGCTTTCCCGCGTTATTGCACCTCGCGCTCTCCCTCTGACTCTAGAGAGACGGACTTGATCCAAGTCTAGTTCGAAACACACTCAAAAATTGCGTTCGCAGCCATCAATTGATGATGGCATTATCTATCTTAATATTCTGAGCCACATATTAAGTATTCATTTTCTTTTAGTTTGACTGGTTGTCGTTTTTCGGCAACTTAACTGCTGGGTTAGGCTACGTCTTAACTCCGCGAGAAATGTTGTTGGTAACTTCCCCAAAAATGGTGAAAGATATTTTAATTTTGTTAAAAAGCGCCAAACCAAGGTACTTAGCTGATAAACTGTTGTAATAAATAAACTGTTTTGTTATTTTTTGAATCAACAAACATAGGATGCTAGCAGCTAGGTGGCATTTTTTTCTCTTTATAGCGTTATATCAAATTATCTGGCTTGGAGGATTGTCTATGGTTTGATTGAAGTTCTACCTTCAAAGTATGGAAAATTATACAGTGCATATCGTGGTGGTCAATTGAAACCGAAATGGGATACCTGTGTCAAAGAAACATCCAATGCACTTCCTCTTGAGACCACGCTCATTTTTGCACAGCATGCACTACCAAAAGACACTGTGATTGAGGTTAGCCGTAAAACGATGCTTTGATAAAATATATAAGGTGATAATTTAGTGGCGTAGCCAAAGGGGTCAAGGTGAGACTCTGCCCCCGCCGCCCCGCCCCTCATGATCTCCAGAACTGTTCTTGGTAACAGTTGAATTCTCTGCATGAAATCTCTGAAATAAAGGTAAAAATGACTTCCTTCCTAGCTATATTTTCTTTAAGAAAACTAAATGTTATTTGCTTCCAAGTGCAAACGGCCTTGCAAAAATCAAGAATTAGGATTTAAATGCCTAGACATTGGGAATGACGAAATGCTTAACAAATCCTACCCGTTGTCTTCCTTTCATGGACTTCTGTATCGCATAGAGCTTGGAGTGTATGTTATAAGTATTGTACATGTTGAACAATGAAGTAGACAGGTAAAAATACACAATCTGTCACAATGGTCAGGTAAAAGATTAGGGACATTTCAAAGCCTGACCATGACAGCTTATTGTAGAATACTACCTACACTGCTGGACCTCATGCACGTTTGAGATATCTTTACAATTCATATTTAGGCAAGAAGCATGCTGCGCGATGTAAAAGATGTATTCATCAAGATTATTCCTAAACAATCTTGGATGAGTGAAAAATCTCAGAGAGGTGCAAACGAGAAGGTAGATTGATTTACATGCTAAGAAGTGATAATTCGTTTTTCCAATAATACAGAAGTTCAGATTTGATTTTCGCTACCATTACCTTGACCATTAACCAATCAGATGCGTTTGATATATCCGATTAACCAATCAGATGCGTACTAAGTCATGCGAGGTAATTGTAGTGATCAGGGCCGCCGAGAAGGGGGGGGGGCAAATTGCCCCTCCCCCACCTTAATAGGGGCCCAACTTGAGAGCGAAAGCCTAAAATTGAGTGGGTTTTTTCAATTCGTCAGAGCATTTTTGAAATTGAGGGCCCCTTACAGTAGCTCCACATGCAGTCTAGCTAAGGTCTAGTTGGGTGACTGACGTAATGGAAATCTGAACCTCTCTAATAAATGTGGCAGCGAACGCGAGGTTTGATGCCTGGGGCACAGTATAGTTGTCCTATTTTAATTTCGCTCCAGGTATTCGGGTTTCTTCCTGGAGGAACACTGAACTTATAAGGAATGGTGATTACTGGAGCTCTAGGGACAGAATTGATGAACTTGTCCAGTATGAATAAGTTAGTTTCGTATGTAGTTTAGTTTAGTTTAGTTTAGTAACAACCAACGATCAATAGAAACTTAATTTTATTAAAATTTGTCCCTCTAGGCAAAAGCTATGATATTTCATCTTGCGTATCCTGAAAACGTGGCTTCAGAGTCGTTAAAAACCAAAGTAAGTCCTTTCCAACCTCGTTCCCAGGCTCTTCTCTAGTGTGAAGGAATCTCCTTGAGCTTGAGAACGGTGATGGGTCTATGGATATGATAGTGAACTTTATTTAAGCACTGAGGCCTGTCATCCAAATTGAGATGATCTTCCCAGGCGCCGTGACATTTGAATTATTTACAATATTTACAAGAGAAATGAGAATATATAACAAATTATTTCTACAGTTTATTTTGAATACTTTTAGTGAGGTGGAATTCCTAATTTGAGATGACAGGCATTCATGGTGCCTACCATCAGTATATACACGCAAGGGCTTGCATTCCATGGATAGTGTGTTCCATCTTTCAATATAACGCTTTTTATCAAACGACTATATAGCAACCAAGCTTTGTGGTAAACAACACACAAACATGTGTTTTTATACTTTTCAGTTTGAAGTAGACGTCAGTTATTTTACAACATATCAGAAAGTTAAATCGTTCATGGTTACGGAACATTTCAAGTCTTTGAAGACAAGTAAAAATCGAAATGAGTAAGTGGCGTATTGTTCTTTTATATCATTCATTGAGATAATTTATCCAATGTATTCATCGGCTACGAGATGGTTTTTAGTGCAACGCATTTCGCAAAGTAAACTACGATTATTTTCAAATGTATTGGGACAGATCCACCAAATACCTGTTTTTTAACAAAAACTAGCTCCGATCCCCCGCGCCCCCTTCCATTCCTGCCAGGGGGGACTATATGGATATATCTTCTCCAACTATATGCTCCCAGATAGGTCTAAGGTCTATCATAACATTTGATGGTCTATCATAGAAGGTCTATCATAACATTTACCATAACATTTGATGCGTTATGGTGTTTGGATTTGGAGTCCAACATTGATAGGGGAGGGGAATAAAGAGGATTTATGTGTGTAAAAAACTGACTGTGCTTATTGACTTCTATGGTAAAACTGCAGGTGCTCCAAATGCTTGTAGTTAAAAGGTTTGCGAAAACTAGTTTAGACCTACAATCCTGGCAAAAATTATTGTGGACAGCGCGCGCGGAAATAGAAATACCATCCTTGGCCAATATATACAGTACGTGCAAAACAGCAATGTTTAACTCCCTCCTCCCGGTTCAATGTTGAAAGCTTATACATTGGTTAGGTGAAAGCTTTGCGAAATGCATGTCAACACCTTAGACCTATCTGGGAGCATGTAGTTGGAGAAGATATATCCATATAGTCCCCATGGCAGGAATGGAACTTGCGGTACTACGATTCCCGTACAGCGCTTTGGCCACTGAGCTACATAATTCGGTTGCCAAGAACTAACATGCACAAGTTCATGTATACAATACAAGGAATCTCAACAAGTTATGGCCTTATATTGTTATTTACAATAACAATTTAAGGCTTAGACAACAGGACAAACAAAGCCTTAAAAGTTACTGTAGGAAAGAAAACAGATTTAAATTTTCAGATTTAAAGGAAAATTAAACTAGTCTGTGATTATGATTGACCTCGGTCCTCCGAAGCAAGAATAACTATAAGGAATGATTTTTTCAAGGTTCATGGAAAAAGACCCTATGAAACCAACGGCGTTTTATTATCCAACTCGTAATATAGTAGGTACGTATAAACGTGTTTTTCATTGCTGAAGAGCGAGCGAGGCAGCACACTATTCTTCACAGTTCACACAGCTTGCGTCTCTATGAAATAGAAAGGGGAGGACGTTGAGGATGTCAATGTGGAAAAATTATGATCCTGGCAGGGAGTCAAAGAGATCAAGGAGACAAAGGGCTTATTAAAACTCTCCGAAATTTATTTACATTTTTGTATCTTTGTTTTAGGAATTTCTGTTGGTTTTCTTCAAACTAAGTTATTTTCTCTGGAGAATTATAAGTATGTGAAGTTGGTTTTCAAATTTTTACCAGTAAAGATTTAGGATTTGAACGCCCATTTCCCCTTACTACTGAGTTCAGCCCGCTACTGTAGTTCGAGGGTAGGGTATTTTTTACATTAGGTGACTGCGGGTGTTTCCTCAAAGGCCCAGGGCTGCAAATTACTGTCGGACATCGGACAATTTCCGACTAAATTTGGCAAATGTCCGAGCAAAAGTAAATTGTCACATTTTTTTGCTGTCACAAAATCCGATTGCAAGTTCACTCAATTTGCATTTTGCAATAATATTTATGAGGCATTCTAGCATTTAACTTAACGTTGCATCGGAATGGCTATACATACTTTTCTCGTGACTTATATATATCTTGTGACGTATACTGTATATGTCTGACCAAATTTAGTGGAGTTGGTTTTTGTCCGACCAAACTCAAGTTATGTCCGACCAAAATTAAAAGTGATCGGACTAATGTCCTGTCAAGTCAAATATTTATTTGCAGCCCTGAAGGCCCGTTTCAGGTCGTTTACATTCGCACTTTTTGCTGTGATTTTAGGTGCGGTTTTCGTCTCCTGACGGATGTGAACGAGTGGATGAGTTATCCAGGTTCAAATAAGGGTGCATATACTCAGAACATTCATAACTCATCTACTGATTCACATGCGTCAGAAGAATAAATTAACTCTATTTTTCAGTGAACAATATTTGCATACAGTATCTCTTTTGTTTGATATTGTAGATCTGCTAACTTTGGTGTACTTGGTTTTGTCATTGGACATGAAATTAATCATGGATATGATTCAAAGGGTTAGTTACTGTATTATCAATAATCACACTTCGTGACATTTTCACGTCATAATTCAAACTGTTGAAGATAGAAATTCATTGAGGTGGCACAGTTCAGCCTTTTGAACGATGGTTTTTAAGGCGCATTTCAGCCCTTTTAATTGAAAAAACTAACCAGGAAAATCAATTAAGCATAATTCAAGATCAGCAAACTTAATGTTTTTAACATTTTAAAACATTTTTATTGTTAAAAATATTGAGTTCACTGATCTTGAATCATGCATAATTGATTTTCCTAGTTAGTTTTTTCAATTAAAAGGGCTGATATGCGCCTTAAAAACCATCACTCAAAAGGCTGATTCCATAACTGGAGTCGACTGTGCGAAGGCTGAATGGTGATTTTTTCAACTCTCCGACACAATGCCTAAATTAAGGCTGTGAAACTGCGGAAACGGACCTCACAATAAATTTAAATTAAAAACACTTCAATTTATCAGTTGCTAAACTTTACTAATCTTGGTTAATTCAACGGTCAATTTTAGATAGGTTGAAAAAATCACTATCCTATGGATAGTGAATCGATATGACAATGAAAGAGAGACTTGGAGCAAGTCTATTCGTATTGCTGTATTGTATGTAATGTAGCAATATACTGTATATGTACTTTTGGTTCTGTGGTGGGAAAGAGACAAAAAGTTAGAAAGAAGTTTTTGCTTAAATAGGCAATTCCAGCTTTTAGTTTATGCGTGTAGGGGACGATGGGAAGTAAGGTATCACATTGTTGATTATGCTGAAAAAATAGAAATGGTGGCTGTGTAAACACAGAGTGATAGCTTATACTTGTAAATATTGAAATATTTCGGTTGTTTCGGTAGTTTTTATTGAAATTTTTCAGCATAATCAGCAATATGATACCTTACTTCCCATCATCCCCTGCAGGCATAAACTAAAAGCTGGAATTGCCTATTGTTGTGTTGTGCAGGTTTCAGATTTGACAAGTACGGTGACCAACGGAAATGGGTGTCCGACAACTCTTCTAAGAACATCGAGAAGAAGCATTTATGTCTGAAGCGTTCCTACAGTAATTTCACATACAACAATCGTAAGGTAACGCCATGATTTTAATTATAGTTTCTGAAAAACATTGTTTCATTACACGTCTTGCAACTGGTCCACGTCTAGATATCTATTTTTAGCGCGAGTTTAGATTTGCTGCTTGAAAAGTTTGCAAGTTCGGAAGAAGATACTAAGACACTACTATTAATTTTACTTATCTATCTTTCTGATTGTCGAAAACCGATTGTTGAGAAATTGCGCACTTTAAAAATTATATGCAGTATAAACATGTTACGTTGGAAATTATCGTTAAAAAATCGACATGAATGACGTCACCTTTACTCGGTCGACTGATATTATGACGTCATTATAAAATCGGCATCTGGCAGATTGTGGCATGTATAATCGATAAGAACGATAATTTCGGTCACTAAAGTTTAGCATATTTTGCGCGCTATACGATCGCGTGGGTGCCTGTGTAGTACCTGACTCTTCCACAGTCCCTCGCTATATTTGAGTACGGGAGAATATGCCCGTTCGCGGGTTAGGCGTTGACAGACATGCCGTCATCCAACGCATCAGGGGTAGCACTAGAGATTTATAGATTTATTGTCAGACCTGTTTTCGCTCGATATTTACAGAGTGAATCGATTGAGTGCAAAGTCCGGTTGAATTGATCTCGAGTGTATATCAGAAGTCGGGTAAATTAGATTTTTTAACGTATTTTACAGCTGGGCAGTGTTGGCGATTATCTTCAACAATATTGTGACATTGGAGGCTTAACGCTCGCATTTGAGGTGAGGATATTTTTCTGTGAGATCAAGATGAGGATATTTTTCTGTGAGATCAAGATGAGGATATTTTTTCTGTGAGATCAACTACTTAGTTGATATCTTTTGTGTCATGGGATTTAAATCAAGCCATCTAGTCTAAGGGTGTTGACAACCTCGTAACCCTGGGTGCGAGGTTGGGTGTTGATGGCTTCTGTTCTGCTTGTACTCCGCAACCGATAGTCGTGCCACAGAGTACTAACCATGCAGAGGTCTCACTTCGCGGGCAAACGTAAGTACTGTAGTTTTTACCGCGCATTTCTGGCAGCCATGTTCTTAGTAAGTGCCCCAAAGAGAGGCATTCACCCCCCTGGAATATTAGATATCAATATGCTTTCAGGAGGAACATGGCGGACTGGGAAAATCCCTTACGCGGAAATTAATAAGAGATGAGACCTCCGTATGGTATTTATACTCTGTGGTCGTGGACATAATTGTTACAGGTTTTCCCTTCATCACTTGCCCCCTTCCCAATGTTGCTGCTATTTTTAACGCAATTAGCCATTCCGAAGTTGACGAGTGGACTGGGGACGAGTGTTAAAAAGTGTCCAAATTGAGAAATGAACCAAATCACTAAAAAGACCACCTCAAAATTAGTAAGTATACAAAGTTTGAAGACGTTTACATGAATACCCTTCGAATAATAAGCTTTCGAAAATCCGATATTTACTATGAAATGTATTGCAATTTTTGTTTTTGGGACGCGCGTCCCAAAAACAATCTTTGAATCAATAATTTCATAATTTTCGAAAGCTTATTATTCGAAGGGTATTCATGTAAACGTCTTCAAACTTTGTATACTTACTAATTTTGAGGTGGTCTTTTTAGTGATTTAGTTAATTTCTTAATTTGGGCACTCTTTAACACTCGTCCCAAGTCCACTCATCAACTTCGGAATGGCTAATCCGACAACATTGACTAGGGGAAAAGGGCCTCGCATAAGGTACAGGTATCACGCAACAATTTAAACTCTAGCAGAGATAATGTATACCCAAGTTGCCTCTTGCAGGATCTCTAGGTCTTTGGAGACCATTTTAGATCTAGTAGAGCTAACCATCGTATAAACTAAGTTTGTTTAGTTCAGCAAGGCTTACGCATGTCATGTATTATTGGCAAGCTATGGAACACGTTAGCTGAAATAGGAAATTTGTTTTCAGGCATACAAGGAATGGAAAAATCACCACAGCGAAGACGAAATCTTACCTGGACTTGACATCACACATAATCAATTATTTTTCCTTTCATATGCACAGGTATAGAACTTCTTGCTTTTCAAGGCTCCTTTCTCTCCTGTTATATTCATGCAAGTATAGGAATCATTAGGAAACTAGTATCATTCAGAAGAGACTGCATGCCTCCACCATCAGTGCATGAATTACACATTTTTCAATTACGCTTTAATCAGAACTTTACAGCCCAGAGAAGCGGGACGAACCTGTTAGTCGACCGGCCAAGGTGGCAAAAAGTGCCTCTAAAGAGAGTTTGATGGCAACTTTATGTTAGAAGCTGGTAACAGGCATTTTCTTATAGTTCAAGCCTTGGTGAATAAGACTATATGTGTTACCACTTCTGATTTTTGCTTTATAGCCAAAAAATTGAGAATTTTTAAATTTTGCGTATTAAACTACTATGATGGCAAAAAATGTAAAATTTCATGTTCTCTTATACAAAAAATAAACTATGCCACTAGAAAGATCGCAAAAAACTATATATAGGACAATTAAGCGACTAGTGCGGTTTTCAAGCCGATTTTGAATTGAAGATGGTTAAAGTTGGCAAAATGGGTACTAATTAGCATTAATTTGGTAATTTCTGCATTTTTTAGCATTAAAAACTCGAAATAGGATTGGAAAAATGTAGAACTCATGTAATTGTCTTACATATAGTTTTTTACGCTCTTTCTAGTGGTACAGTTTATTTTTCGTATAAGAGAACATGAGATTTTACATTTTTTCCGATCATAGTAATTTAATAGGGAAAATTTAAAAATTCTCAAATTTTTGGCTATAAAGCAAAAATCAGAAGTGGTAACACATATAGTCTTGTTCACCAAGGCTTGAACTATAAGAAAATGCCTGTTACCAGCTTCTAACATAAAGTTGCCATCCAGTTGTACAAAATGATGACTTGGCCAGCCGTCTATGTGTTGATTTTTCATCTAAACTGAAGTCTAATCGATTTGTTCTTGGCCTGTATCCATTAGTTTCACAAATTTTTAGACACACAAATGAACCGAGGTGAAAACATAGTAAAAAATGGCGAGTTTAAGGGCATAATAGGTGAAAACCCATCATCCCTTGCGCGCTCAGAGTTTAAGTTTGACGTTTTGGAAGGACAACATTAATTGAATCAGCTGTATAAGAACCTGTTTAGGCTAACTTGAAATATCTAGGTTCTTATACGCGGGGTTTTAACCGAGATCGATCTCGATCCGATCTGAGTAGACCACTTCTGCTAGATCGATTCATTCCAGATTGAACTGAATTTATCAAAGTGCTTTCCATAAGAACCTAACAAAACAATTATTTTTCTTTTATACTGACAGATGTGGTGCGCAAAGTACAAAAATTCTGCGGTAAAGCGCATGGTGAAGGAAGGAGCCTACCCGTTCTCGTTGAGGGTGCAAGGAACCGTCATGAACTCTCAGGAATTTGCTGACGCGTTCTCGTGCGCCCGAGGAACGGCTATGAATCCCAAGGAGAAATGTAAGGTTTGGGAAACATGAATTTAGATTTTTAACAACCGTTTGTGGCTCGATCATGGACATATTTGCAAGCCTGTGAAGTTGGAGTATAAATACATGTATATAATGCAATAGCCATGGCGTGTAAAGTATAAGGGAATCTGTATTTGGACTGTATTGGGAAATAGAAGGAACAAGATTTCTTCTCTGAAATATTAAATTCTGAGGTTGGATGGAAAAAAGCGCTGGTTTGCCGGTAAACAACATCATGTATTTGCATCTGTTCATGAACCATACATACTACAGTAAATTCCAAAAAGCCTTTTCGAAGTTAACTGTTTTTCTTAAAGAATAAGATGGATTTGAACTCTATACCGCAGAATTGAACAACTATAAATATTCTTGCTGATGCCTTGTAACGTGAGATGCATTATAGAATTGATGTCTAACAAGGTTAAAACCGTTTCAAATGTTTATTCAAAAGTTTCAGTAGCTTTGCACTCTCTCTTCACCACACTGAACAGACATCGGGGACATTCAAAATGTTCACCTGAATTGTATAAAAAAGTGTATATGTAAAGTTGTTTTTTATTAAATTCTTTGAGTATTTCACTCAACAGATTGCAGAGGTGCAGAAATTCAATTGTTTTGCCCTGTGTGCCCCTCAGACATGACTCTCATCCCATGAGTCCTCGAGTGGAATTTCGGGCAGATTTTAAACCTCTTAAAAAATCCTAAACTGGTAACTCGTTTGAATTAATAGTCTGTGCAAGGGATTTAACGGCTTTGAGTTCGTTTTTTAATTAGCTTATCGGATAAACCAGTATTTTCCAACAATTTTTTTTCACTACGAATCTGTTTTTCCACCAAGAAAAGTTGGATTTTTTATATATGTTTGAAAAAGACAAATCATCACTCGTGCAATGGATTTGTCTAAAACGGAGTAAATACCATGCAAGCTAAAATGATCGTGTTTTGTGATTGACTTCATAAAACAATAATAATCAGTGACGACTCGTTCTTTAGAAAGATAACTTTATTGTAGTATAGTTTATTGTCTTATTGTTATCATCAACCAATCACAAAGCCCGTTCATAGCTTGGTGCATGGCGACCCCTCAGTAAAACGAGGAGGATGCACCCGCACGTAATGTATGCTAGTGACGCGCAACATAGACAATTGAAAGGAATTCCTCTCGCCAGTGAACACTGGGAACGGGTGACAGAGCGCATTGGTGGGGACCTCGTGTCCTATTGTTTGTTCGGGACCTCGTGTCCTATTGTTTGTTCGGGACCTCGTGTCCTATTGTTTGTTCGGGACCTCGTGTCCTATTGTTTGTTCGGGACCTCGTGTCCTATTGTTTGTTCGGGACCTCCTGTCCTATTGTTTGTTCGCCTAGTATATGTATTTATACTGAATTTTTTAAAATAACTATAGATAAGGATGGGTGACTGCCCTGCACAACCACAAGCTTGATCCACTTGGTTATAGTAGAGTTGTGGGTTGGTTCACCCCTGTGCTTCGAGGGTTTTCTTTCCTTACCAAAAGCTAACCCTCCCATTTTACTGTGCTCCGTGGCAGCCAGAGGCGCCCTATTACTATAGACTCCCTATTACGAAAGCTTACTAGCTTTCGGTCGAGCTGCTCTCCTTGTAGTTCAGCACTTAGCTGCAATGAAGAATTTTTAGTATACCTTTACCTAAAGCTTTGTTTTCAAGTTGGTATTCTATCGAACATATAAGTCGTTATATGATGCTCATGAACATGCCGTACAACAATATCATCAGGACCTTCCTGCTATACTTCCCCTTCGCAATTCATCATTCCCTCAATTTGATTGATGCCCGTTTAACACACTTGCAATTTTTGCTGCGATTTCAGGTGCAATTTTCTTCATCTGATGATCGATGTGGTGAACGAGTAGACGCAAAAAATAAAAACCGCAGCAAAAATGTCTTCTTTTAATTAAGGCCCATTTCCACGGACAGAAAGTTTTCCGAAAATATCATTGTTAAAAGTTGAAAAAATGGGCCTTAACTTTGTGATTGCTCCCAAAGAATCATGCGACTGATGCCTTTACTGATCGGTGATCGCTAGATAGTATACTTCAAAATGTTTCCGTTTTTATAACGTAGAAAAAACTATCCTAACATAAAACTAAACCCTAACCCTAATACTAACCCTAACCTAAACCCTAACCTAACCCCAACTTATTTTAAAAATTGATATAAAAACGGAAACCTTATTTTGAAGTATACTATCTAGCAATTGCCCTTTACTGATTTCATGCATATTATCAACCAAACACATTCCTTCTCTGATACAAAGTACCACTTGTCTTTAGCTGTCCTCCCAGCGGGTACATATAAATAGACTCATCACTGCTTCTTCTATGACTATTTCAAATTCCACAGCAAAAAGTTGCATCCTTATTGTGCTCATAAAATTATTAAGCGCGACTATGCTTTTCAGGTTTTCAACCCAAAACATTTAGAACTTCTTGTGTGTACATTTCTCTAAAGTTTCCCCCTATACTCTATCATCGAGTATCTTCGGCTGCTTTTATGCCCTTGAAAAAAATGCAGCTTATATGCAAAGCTTCCTTGACCAGGAATCGGATTATAGAGAGAGCCTAAGCTGTGGAAATGCTGATCTTAATGCATGTCTAACGAGGGTTTTCTTTATGATTAAGTAGAAATACTTTAAATTCAATAGCCAGCCCACGCTTGCTGTCTCAGTAAAACTCATAGGGTGGCGGAAACGCCACTAAAACTCGAACCGTGTAATTGGAAAACCGAGCACACCAACAATAGAGACGCGAGTTTGCCTAAAATTACAAACCCCCGCTATGCCGACTTCGCAGGGTACTGGAGGAAGACAGACGGGCAATTCCACAAAGGATGCAAGTTACGAAACTAATGACGGTTTCACTGCCGCTTTTGACACGCATAACAACAATATCGAGATTGCTAAAACTACAAAACAGGATGAAATGGCTGTAAAAACAACTCTGGTTTCTGTGTTAGGGAACGGGGCTGGATTAGCAGACAAACCCAGGCGGTCAAACAGCGCATGGTTTCAGGCACTGTGCGTTATCGTTGGTGTCATAGCTTTTTTCCTCCTGGTCGCTTTCATAACAGTTTTGCTTTTGTATATCCAGGAGCTAGATGACTCCAAATCCTCTGGTCTGTTTAACAAGATTTGCTTAAAGGATGATTGCATTAGCCGATCAGCAGGTGAGAGTTGTATCGCTCTATTTATTTATCTAATTATTTATTGGAGATTATATAATGTAGTTTTATCTTCGCTTTTGTATCTTGTGATTGATCATAATCAAGGTTACAAACCAATATAATATGCATGTAAATATAATTATAGCAATATAGATTGTTGTTTCAATTGAAGAATCGTTGTTAAACTTGGGGTGTATCGAAAATATAACTACAAATTTACGATACGTATAACTTCGCTTTTGTCTGATGCCAGTAATGGAGAAACGCTTCATCAAATCCAGGGTAACATGATTTATGGTTTAAAAATTTAATTACACGTTATTGAATTAAGGGATCCAGGTGTCTTGATTACCTGCATGTTTTAAAGTCATATATTAGTTCAAACATTGTGAAGGCTAACATACCGAGATTTTGGGCATCTCGTTCGACATGATTGAATGCATAGATGGGATTTTTGTAGATAAAAAATTTTCGAACGAATATTTACATACAATTTTAGGCCTATAATTGCAACTTTAGCCTCCAGCAGGATCGAACTTCCGGTAGCGCTGGTATACAAATCTTCGATCAAAAATTCCATGTACAAATATCCCTTCTAACATAACCTATATGTTGTGCTTGCCTTAAGCTAGCTTGTAATAGTCTGCAGCCTACATACGAGTGATTTTTCTTCGTCAAGTAAAGCTGGTTTACACCATATCTATGCTTTACACCAGTCGAAGCTTTTGTTATCACAGACACAGTAGGAATTTTGGATAGGTAAATTCTGGGTTTTGAAGGATTTGTAACAAGGAACTGACTCAGTATTTAACACGCAGTAAGTTCCCTCAAACACTTCTTTCAAATCCTTAAAAATCCTACTTTGAGCACAGAAACTTTGATAGTGAAACCAGCCTTAATTGTCGAAGAAAAAGGAACGGGGTTCGCGACGCCACTTACCATTTGGCAAGCACAATGGTAAAACCATGCCTCGTCTCAATGGGAAAGGCTTGTCCCTAGGGTCATGGTATTGTTGTTCTATTGTATTTGCCAAGATGACGGCGCGAACCCGACGAAATCGCGTATTCGTCACCAATCTGTATACCCACTACTGTATTTCGTTTCTTTTTGCCTTAAGGCCGCTAAGGATTTATATGAAACTGGTATGACTTATAGGTCGTTCACTCTCATTTCAAGGGATATAATTTTCAATCTAAAATAGTAATTATGTGCCTGACTTTGTGTTCCGGTAGTTCTATCTTGAAAGCTCGTCAGTTCTTTACAAATAGTTTCACTCGACTGATTAAGGCACTTTCAAAATTTGCTTGATCGATACGAACCGAGGTTGATAATGAATTAACTGTAACTAAAACAGGACCCCGCGGTCAGCCTTGAGTTCAAACTCCTCTATTACGTGTATTCAACATATAGGGAGAGTTTATTGTGCCCTCAGTTGATGTAGTTGGCATCCCCCCCCTCCCATACACACACACTCGGTTGGGGCTGGCTACGCCCCGGACAAATAAGGTTAGTGGACAGTGAAGGAAGATTTTCAAAATAGTTCAAAATTGTTAGGATTGAGGTTACGTTTAAGGTAAAGTTTAGGGTAAGGTTTAAGATTGTTATAAATATAAGTGTCTGGTTGTTGATTCTTTCGCGTTTTAACGATCTTGGAAAATAACCACCATCTTGAAAATCTCCTTCCCATCCATTCGTCCAAAGGTGTAGAGCACAAAGCTATAATAAAAGACATCTCACCGTCTGCATCAAAAGTTTAAATCTACTTATTTTGTCAATTGTTTATTGCCGTAATAGGAGTGTCTCAGGTTTATGTCATGATCAGTATTGAGGTTTAAGTAGGATTGTAAAACATTTTCTTCACCATATAGAACTCTTAACCCATAAGAGGAATTTAAGCAAAACTCGACCAAATTAAACCTCGATGACGCACTTGAGCTTAAACTTTTACTGGATAATCAACTGGGACTAAAGAACTAACAACCTTACATTTTACTTTACATTTTAAAACCTCAGACCAACTTCCGCCGCCTTTGTAGACAGATGAGAATAGATATGCCGATATAAGGGACGGCATACCTAATTTTAGTGTGCAGTGATAACCAATTTGTGCAGTGATAAAAGTAAAATGTGCAGTGATAAAATGTAAAATGTGCAGTGATAAAATTTGCTTTGAT
>CACRXK020011265.1:0-16571 GCA_902702795.2 Paramuricea clavata | reverse complement strand
TATCATCAACGATTATACGATCATTGCTCAGACTCGGTATCGTAAATTTGTATATATTTTTTAATTGAGTACATTTTTAATATAGTTTGAATTTGGTTATGGAGACATTGAACATGATCAACGAACATTGTCGTATTTATACAAGGTTATTTGTATATATAAATTTTCCGCCATATTAAAAATACTGAAATCTGCTAGGCGTTCTGAAGCACCTTTAGCGGTGACGTCACACCTAGGTCCCAGTCTCGTACTACATCCACGTTTTCTCGCGCTCGCTTCAGAACGACTGGTACTAGGCTGTGTCTATGGTACATCATATATGTGTATATCTCACCAAAGTCATCAATTTCAGTAAGTTATATTATTACTATACTGGGATATATATTTATTGCAGCATGAAGTGATTCCAAACGACTGAATTAGTTAGCGGGTAATATACAACTTTAAACTTACTGTGCCTACAGAAACACATGCAGATTGTAATAAAAAGTACAACTTGATATATATATTACACTGTAAAACCCGAGCCGTTTTAACTTTTTAGTATGCCCCAGTGGCGGTCTGTATTCGAAACTAACGAAAGAATACAATATCAACTAGAGGGCACTCAGAGACTGCATACCTCCGCCCGTTACTCGGAAGTGAAACGCAACCTTGGAATTTCCTAAGAAATCCACTTTATAATTCTTAAGCATAAAAGATTTCAGGCCCCCGCGAATTGAAATCGAATTGCTAATAGAACATATTACTGTTGTTGTACTGTACAGTACTTGTAAAATAAAAACTTTTTAAGTGTCATTAAATAAATGCACAAATTTTGCTTTATGCACTCGCGCGTGCAGTAATTTTCACAGTTGTGCTATTTTAAATTCCCAGGCAGCTAAAATCTTTTGTCTTTAAAACAATGTCGATTTCTTGGGAAATTCCGAGGTTGCCTTCTTTTTATACACCCTGTATTGAAGTAATCTAATGTTGTTAGAATTTGAATGGACTGGCACTTTGCTGAACGTAATAATGCGTAACTCCGTAAGCCTTGTTTTAGACATTGAATTTCGGTCGCGTGAAATGCAACTAAGACAATAGATAATGAAGGCCGAAGCTTAATGAGGTTTATCATCTCATTACTGTCTTAGCACTGAGTGCATAAATTATACACGTCCTAATTACGCATTCAGTAATATATT
Organism: Paramuricea clavata; assembly: GCA_902702795.2. Taxonomy (NCBI): domain Eukaryota; kingdom Metazoa; phylum Cnidaria; class Anthozoa; order Malacalcyonacea; family Plexauridae; genus Paramuricea; species Paramuricea clavata. Next base: position 15,387 of record CACRXK020011265.1, on the reverse strand, counting down.
TTGTTAATTGACCGGGAAAAGCAAGACAAAATTTTGTTCATTTCTCGTTCAATTTTTAACCAAATTAAACCAAATTTTAATCAGTTCTTCCTTAGCCGATGGGAAATGCATTCAAAAAATTTCGTACGGATATGTTTGGTATTTCTTGAGTTATCGTGCTCACAGACAAACACACACACATACACACACACACACACACACACACATATACACACACACACACACACATACAAACCCAGATGATTACATAACCTCCTGGCGGAGGTAATGAAGCTCAACGTTTATCGGTTTATGTTTACAATATTGAAGTGTATTTCCGGTCTGCGTTGATTGGTTGTTATTAATTGACCTGTGACATCCTAATTGAAGGGCGGCACCGGCGGCACGCAGAATAATATTTTGGGCTCACTTTTTTCGAATTTGCCTTGTAACCAAGCCTGATTCAAGATGGCGGCCATCAGTTGCTTAGCAACTTACCTTCATTTTTACCGCAAGAAATTCGACGGAAATATAATTCGGTAAACCGCATTTTGGACTGAATTTAAAGAGACAAACAATAACATAAGACATCGAAAAAGCAAAAGCGAAGATTTTAATCGAAGAAACGACTCAATTGATGTTTCAGGTACTGCGCTGGTACGTTTAATAGTACTGGCTCATGAGTCAACAAGTTTTATATGCAACTGATATACACTATAAAATATTAAAATCGCATGACATTTTTATCGTCTCTTGCAATTACATTTTGTGTTTTTTCTATTATTTTATACAAAGTGTTCTACTGCAAAATTGTAATCAATAAATATGGCAAATTGTTTTTTCCACACAAGGGGTTTGAGGACTTTGGAAATTCCAGGAGAGGGGGAGGGGGGGGGGGATTTGGGGCTAAATTAAATTCAAACCCAGGGGTTGTGTCAAAAGAGAATCCAGTAATTTTAGCATTTCCAGGGAAGGAGATTTTGTGTTATTTGGAAATTCCAGGGATGGGGGTTCTTTTCTTATAAAATCATTGTTCTCAACTTCTCAGCCCCCTGTGGGAAAAAAAATGCAATCTGCTATTATAAAATATGATACCTCACTTATATACTTTTAATCTGCCATTTTGGTTTTAAAATATAGTAATTACAGTGAACTTTTAAAATGCACCAATCAATTTGGGGGTGACCACTCCTTCCCCTGTTGACATGGATTTAGCGATTTGCCATTAATCATGTTATCAAGAGGTGGTTATGATATTTGGTATAAGTAAAATTCATTGTGGTGTGGCATTTGATCCCCCCTCCCTAATATGGCGTAGAGGATTTTATGTACAAAATATTTTGTTGACATGAATAAGTTGACATAATTGTTTTGTTTGTGGAAACACCACAAATGATATATTTATTTTGCAATCCACAAGCTCGGATGCTCATCAGTGCAAATATAATATATTTACAGTCAAAAGCTCTGCAAAGTGTTTCCATAAACAAAACCATTATATTATTATTTATCAACATGCAAACTAACAAAGAACTTTATGACATGAAGTTCCTGACTCAATAATTGTGTTAGTTTGCATGGCAGACTTTCTACACTTGCTTGAGTCACTACCTCTGAGTCACAACCTGCCTTTGGGCTTCCAAAGTCCTCAATTACCCCTGTGTGGAAAAAACAATCTGCCATATTTATTGATTAAAATTGATTTTATCATTGATAAATGTATACACCCTTGAACAGTAGAACACTGTGTATAGAAATAATAGAAAAACCACAAAATGTAAATGCAAAAAACGATAAAAATATCGAGAAATTTCACAAATATTCAGTCATGCGATTTTAATATTTTATAGTGTATATCAGTTGTATATAAAACTTGTTGACTCATGAGCCAGTACTATTAAACGTACTAGCGCAGCAACCTCGTTCCCAGGCTATTTGCTCTTGGGAAGCAAAGACCCTGGTCGGAGCTGGTCACGTGACCCATTGAAAATTGATAGCCCAAGAGGGGGGTGGAAAAGTCTCATATTACATGTTTCCACTTCCGCACTTCGATTGCAAGGAGTGGCCGTTCTGTACAATCATTAATTCATCTTCAAGAATCATATATACCTCAAACTACTTGCTAAATTGGTTTCTGTTTGCTTTTAAATTATACAAACATGCTAAAATGCAGATTCTTATGGCAACAGAAAATTCAGGAAATCAAGCAACGAGAACATATGACTGTACGCTTTGAAATATTTGTATTTTCTCGGGGTTCGCCGGTTCGGGCGTAGTTTTATTTCACGTATACGTTTCTGTTGTGGCTCTGATATTTATAATATGCTTATAATATGCCAATGAATTGTTCTGATATGGACATGGTATAAATTTTGTTAAACAGATGTCTCGAAAGCGACTGTTTATAGGTCGTAGAATTAGCGCCTTGCCGGTCTTAAACGTGACACATTTGGACACAAGCCAAATACACATTGTGAATGTCCATTCTATTGATTCTAAAACTGTTTATAGACATATTGCTCTAGATTTTTTTTTTTAAATGGCTATCATCGTTTATATTAAACACCAGGAAGACAAAATATAACGTACAAAATTGTTTGAAACCGACAGTGCACAGCTGACATACGACAATTCATAACTGCAAGAATTTCCTTTTTTGTCTGCGCGAGTACCTGTTTGTTGAAGCCAAAATATTGCACAGCATCTCCTATAAATTCTATCGCCATTTACCCTCTCCCCTTAAATGCAAAGGAATGACAGCCGAAAAGGTTTAGCAAAGTATTTTTTATTATATCTGGTATAAAGTGTCCTACGTTTTATCAGGGACATACATAATTCATAAACTGTATATGCACACGAAGTCTCGCTTATATTAATGAGTTTTACTGTAGCAAACCTTTTAAAGTTTCCATTGATAGATAGGTTGTTTGCCTCCAGTATTGTTTGGTAAAACAGACTAAACTTCTAAAATGTCGATTCCAGTATACGATAAAGATTAAAGTTGATTTAAATATTGATAACTCACAGCGGCATTAATCCATTATACAAGTCTAAAGAAGCTGGATTATTCTTCAATAAAGCCCTCAATGGACAATGCCAATGTCAATGAAAGGTCTAATATTATACATGTTGCAAATTACTGTATATACAAAATATGAAATAATTTATATAAAGTACAATACCAGTGTCTGGTGCATATATCGTCCTAGATATTCAAGTTGTACCGCACGCACGGAAACGCATGTACGGAGTCTTGGCGTTTGTGTGATAACAGATAGCTAGCCTACACTTCGACATTATCTTTCTTGATCGTTGAGTTTCAGCAATGTAAATGAAATGAATTTTATAGCCAGTCCATAACGGGTTTTAATCCTGTGCTTTTACAGTCAGAATAGCAATATTGTTTACACATGTTGGCGATGTTTGGGAAATCAAAGACAAAGGATCCCGTTATAAAATAAATCTTTTGTTTTGAATATCGGACAGGATACACTTCAACTATAAAGAACCATATCGTTCGTTTAATACCGTTTGATCGATCAGTCTGTGTAGAAGATATGTATGTTTCTACGGCGATACGTGCTAAACTTCGCAGGCCAGGCGCGTGTGGAGTGTTTTCCTTGCAAGTGAAATATGATCCAGCTTCTCGCTTGAAATGTAACGCAACACTTATTATTGATGACATTCAGTATAGCAGGAAGTCTTGTCATGATCGGTACGAATTTAGAACAGTTCCTTTCACAATCTCTTGTTGCAAATTACATTTTTAGCACCCGAGATTATAACACATAAAGTTGCAATTTTCCAAACGCAACAAACAGACTACTCTCCTACCCCTCCCTGAGATCAAATTCAATTTACCCCCAAAATCTGGGGGTTCACGTGACCAGCTCCGACCAGGGTTGCTAGCGCAGTACCTGAAACATCAATTGAGTCGGGTCTTCGAATAAAATCTTCGCTTTTGCCTTTTCGATGTTTTATGTTATTGTTTGTCTCTTTAAATTCAGTCTAAAATGCGGTTTACCGAATTATCGAAGTGGTATTTCCGTCGAATTTCTTGCGGTAAATAAATGAAGGTAAGTTGCTTAGCAACTGATAGCCGCCATCTTGGATCAGGCTTGGTTACAAGGCAAATTCGAAAAAAGTGAGCCCAAAATATTATTCTGCGGGCGGCACGCAATCATCATAGGGATCCTTGCAGGCTCTCTTTCACCCAGAGAGCCTGCTCGCAGGCTACATTCTACATTTACTGCAGAAGAAACAAGCCCTGGAATAACCCAGACTTACTGAATTTTTATTAGTTACTATTGATATGAAGTGTAGAGAATGGACCTATCTGTCTAATATAGTGAACTGTTTCTCTATTTTCCTGATTTAATTGAAAGTCTAATGTGATATGTGTTATTAATAAAGATTTCTGTTGTTTAAAAATTATTATTATTATCATTAATCTTAGTTTTGGCTCCCCACTGTTAAACAATTAAAATATGCACGGTCTCCATGTCAAATTTCTTTTGAAAACATCAAAATATTGTATGGTAAATTTGAAGCATGCATCAGCGCTGTGAGGTGCAGCATGTGCAGTCCGCGATAGGAAGAAATATGCTACGTTTTTAAAACGTCTTAAGGCTTAAATCAAATTATAAAAATTCTTCCGGCCCCCACCTCCGGCCCTACGACACCAAAAGGTTTGAAAATGAAAAAAAAGAATATTATTGGTCGGACAATTTAATCAACGTCGGGCAAATTTTTGTCCACCTCCCCCAAATTATTTTTTTCGTCCCGTCTGCCTATGATGCATGAGTGGGTTGGTGTAGACCATTATTAACACTATACTGTTTGGCAGCTAATTACTCGACCGTATTTAGCCGGTACTAGAAACTGACAACGCTCACAGAAGATATATAGTCGCGGTTGCAATTGATGCCATTAGTCGTGCTATAATTAAAGTGCACTGTAAACACACTCTCCTCGGCAAAATATGAAAGATTTTCTCGGCGATTTTGACACTGTTCGAGTCTATTACTTGGGACTATATCATATATAACTTTAACAAAAACCTTGCTGTTGCATACTCACACAAATTTATCGGTACAAAATAGTTTAAATTCGAGAATACTATATTATGCCCATAGCTTCACGGCCTGTGTTCCACCCCAGACAATTTAAAAATTTAATTTAAAAATATTTATAATGCACTAATATAAATATTCTAAATAAAAATTCTAAAGCGCATGTTTACAATATAATAACATAAAAAATAACAATGTCGCATAAGACGCATATCTATAATTATTAATTACAGGAAAGTTAAAAAATGTATCATAAAACTATTAAGGGCTACACAGGTATGTCAAAGGCTTTCTAAAAACAAATAAGTATTCAAACGTTTCTTAAAAGAGGACACGTTAGAATAGTCTCTTACATTAAGGGTATTAAACTGTTCCAAACAACAGGTCCAGCTTTTTCCAAAAGTCTTGCAAGTTGTCATGGCCAGAAATGACGGACATTGTGCAAGCGTACTAGTCGGTCAGCGGCTTTTCCGTTTATCCACAAGAATTCCTAATTATCCTTTTACGACCTATCATGAAAGCATCCGGAATTTCAAATATTCGCGTGGGTGCTGTTTATAATGCAAAGCATGAAGTATGCACTCAAGTTGTGGCCTTTAGTTTACCAGGCTCAGGGTGTAGCTAAGCAATGACTACGGGAACGAAAAGAGAAGCTTTCGACGAGTATTTTGGTACCAAACATGTAGCAAGGCAATCAATATTTCGAGTTTGGCAAGCGAATGGAATATCACTTTTCGACCGCGAAGTAATATTATAATATGCATATTAACGCACCGGCTTGCGAATTTCAAAACAAAAAAACAGAGCTTTTATCGGGTGTAACAAAATAATAAACGGCGGAAGGCAAGGCTATACTATTCGTCAAAATAAAATGATTTCAACAAATTTCGATAATGAGTATTTAGAGCAAGACAGCAAGTGCATGAATGGGTCGAAGTATTTAGATTTGGCCCGATTCTTAACTTATTTCGTAATTTGTTGTATTCGGTTGTGCATGTTTCGCAAGGCAAAAGCTTTTCATCTTTGAGAGATGGGGAGTTTGATTTCAGGCATAATCCACGCTTTGTCTCTACAGTGGAGTTTAACAGCGTTTTGGGGGAACAATTGTATCCACTTGTCTATATGATTACCTATACCAATATAAATAAGCAACTCTGTACATATATATAATTTATATTATAGCCGTGCTGGCAGTTTCCTAAGTCCTAACACTTAATTGTGGACGGAACCATCAAAGACCACAAATTGTGGTCTTTGATGGTTCCATATATAAAGCCATGAGGACTCGTTTTAATTTATGCATCATCATTATCTCTCCAGATTAAAGATTACAGATTATAGTACTTGAGATCGTCTTTCATGACAGAATATAGCGGATACTGACATTCTAGAAGATTCAAATGCGTAAACAACCAAAGCCTTCACACGTAGGCGATTTTGTTGCAGGAAATTTCCCATTTTTACCGCGTATATGATTATTTTATGGTTTGATGACACTCCCTGGATGGAAGGAATATGTGACATTCCTGTGGTGTTGTTTTGTATTATATCCTTCGCCAACCTATAAGTACTCTATTCTACGCATTATGGTAGCACACTATATAAATTTTAATTAAGGTTTTTCTTTTGTAACAACATAAAAAATATTCAAAGAAATTCCAGTTTTGAAGTGGATTTGCATTGTACAAAAATTCTTTTGAAGTGCATTTGCATTGTAAAAAAATTGATTTGTATTGTACAAAAATTGAACTAGTGGATTGCCGGTACAAAAATTCAAGATTATTATCTAAGATGTATACCATTATAATTATTGTTATTATACCCTGCCTCGATAATCCTTTAAACATATTTAAATGTATATATATTTTTAAATGTATAAAAAGCACCACATTCACACTCAATAACCAATATTCCAAAGAATGTCAAGAATCAAGGAGACCGAAATATTCTTGTATGAACCTGTATAATTAACCTCAAAAATCGCAATGACGTATATATAGAATTCATATCTTGACAATGCAGGCCAAAATGTCTTTGTACATGACCGGAAATTATTTCACGCACTCTGGGGGTGCTAATGTCAAATTCGGATACACTTAAATTATTTATACTTTACCTACGTGTTCGGCTGGTTTAAAAAATACAGCATACGTATATATATATATATATATTGTGAGCAAGCTTTCAAAACATATAATACTGACAAAGGATACATACTGTCATATAGCGACAAGCTACTGTATCTTGATCGAAATATAACAAAATATCAATGTGCAAGGGTAAAGAGACTGTGGCATTTTTATCCAAACATTTCCTTCCTATAGGAACACTATTTATCATCCCTCTTGGAATTCTTTTTCCTGCTCCTGCAGTCTACCTTAATGGAAAACTTCCTGTAGTCCTGATGTGTATTGTAACATTATTTTTTGTTATTGGAACGAAATTTCGTTTGACAGAGATTCAATCTGCTTTACGTTGTTATAAAGAGACTGCCTTGGGAATAATCGTTGTTTTATTGCTCACTCCAGTTGTTGGAACGAAGTTACTGATGTTACCAAAGTTTCGAGAGGTTCCCAGGTCAGGTTTGGATGCAGCAAATAGTACATTGAACAGTAGCTGGACAATTGAATTACCAGATTTTGGTCCGGAGGAATTTCGTATTGGTCTACAGATATTTTGTGTTTCTCCATGTGCATCAGCATTTCCTACTGTAGTGGTGAGTACATTTTCAACCCAGTCAAGCACTCACTCCATTTCAAGCTAAGGCCATAATATTTATATTGTGACGAAAAACGTCGCTCGAACGTTTGAAGAGTTTGTAATCTTTTTGCAGGTAGTTAAAATGAAAATAACTTAATTTTCGCATGCGGGAAGTAATTCTAGAATACTACATACATTTGACCACACATTTATGAGGTATAAATAATGTATAACAATTTCAGCGAAAGAAATGCACTTAAAGAAACAGGTATTTAATTGGAGTGTCCAACATATAGTAGTCATTTTGTTTTTATTTATATAGTAGTTATTTTGTTTGTTTGCCGAATATAAAATGTCGACTAAGTAAGGCTGGTTTCTTGACGAAAGGCAGACATTTGATAAACGGTGTGAGAGTGCATGCAACCTTTTTCAAAGACAAATTAGTCAAACAAAGTTACTGCATATTTTATATTAAACTAAAAGTTTTATTTATAGAGTAGTTGCGAGGAATGAACCAGGCGGGAACCGTAATCTAATAAATAATAAATACTAATAATAAATACTTCTACTCTAATCCCTTCTATATACCCTATGTACTTCTGCTCCCTTATTAGTTGTAACTCAGTGACAGTGGTGTAGTCCTGGAATGTTAACAAGGGGGCACCCCAAAAGTGTCCTGAATTAGCGTGGGGGGGGGGGATACACTAGTAAACACATGGTAGCCTCGGTTTCTTTTGTTTCAACAGGGACGTTTAATTCACTCTTTCTCGACAACCGGTTTCGTATTACATTTCGATTCAATTTTTCTAATATAAATATCTCGGCGAGTATTTACCCCCCCCCCCTTTTAAATAAATGCCACCATTGAAATCCTCACAATATAACCTTTCGAACGGGGGGGTCAAGTGCCATCAAAACATTACACAAACCGAAACAATCATATATTTATACTCACCGCTTCGCCAAACATTCAAACGAGCAAAAGAGAAAAAGTTGAATATATTCTAAAATTTGGCGTTATTTTCTGAAAGGATATATGTGTAAAATACTCTTTGTATTCAAGCGCTTTCGTGTAGAAACTTTCGTATGAAGTACCCTATCGAACGTAGAAAGTTTATGTAGAAAGTTTCGTAAACACACTCTATCGAACAGTGGAGTTGATATTTGGAATGGCTTAGATAATAAATATAAAGATATAAGATATCTCTACATTTTTAAACGTGAACTTAAAAAGTACTTCCTATTGAAAAATAATATTATATATTCTTAGACTATATATACAAGAATCAACTTCTTAGCACTGTAAATAGTACTATAGTCTATATTCATAATTTGTTTTGTTTTAAGTTTTGAACTGTCAAAAACTTTATTATATAATCTATTAGTATTATTGTAACCTAGGGGACTAAAATAAAAGCCTGTAGAGGTTTCTGGTAGTCTCCTAGCCCTGTAATGTAATTATAATCGAAAACTAATGTAATTATAGCTATTTTGGGCAAAATTAAATAAATAAAAATAAAAAAAAAGTATGAATACGGCGAGTAGAAATATTTATTTTGAATTTTTCAAGGTATCGGGTTTTACTCGCACGCATGGCCAATATTAAGGCGTAATACATGGCCAATAAGGAGCTCCTTTAGCCGGGATGACGTCAAGCTCACCCGTGTAGGTGCACTTTGACCTGTAGAATCCATTTCTGGCATTTCCAGAGTCACGCGATACAAACTTCGCATTGTTTTGACGGGTTTTCGTCGTATTTCCGGTTTGGGATTAACGCAAATTGGGAGCAGAAATGCAAAATTCGGCAACAAAAGTCGCATTTTAAGATAGAAGCTTGATAGAAGCTTCTTTCACCAAAGATAATAAATCATATTTTATACATGTAATGTCAAGTATAACAACTAGTTGATACTCGTATATTTCCTCAATTGCCGAGCCTGTAAAGTCATTGCTAATTTCAGCAATATGGTGTACATTGTTTCATGTCAATAATATGCGGTACAATAAAATCTAACAAATGGAAATCTTACAAATATATGGTCTGTAGTATAAAAACATATACGTGATCAGTCTGAGTCACATATTGGTTGACAGTAAGGTATACATCCAGAGGTTTCCCAGTATGGACCAACATGAAATATGAATGACGATGACGACGTGGAAGAGTTCAGCAAAAAGTATGTGGTGGGAAAAAGGCTGGTTACACAGTACCTAGAACATCTTCGCGAACTAGAAAGAAGGAAAAAAAAGAGGGAAGATAGCAGAAAGCGCGCAAATCTGGAAGAAAAGAGAAAGACCTTTGAAGATTACAACTGGAAAGCTATTTGCAGGGAAGGAAAAATAAAGAAACTGAAAGTTGTTGTATTGGACATGTATATATCAATGAGAAATTTGAAGCAGTCGAAAGGGGCGTTAAGGTGGCTCCATACAGTTCCGTAGTATAAATGCCTTATTGCGTAAAAATTTCAATTTATAAATTTTATCACTCCATCTATTAATTTTAAGCATTGCCGAGTATAAATTAAGTATTTGGTAGAAAAAATTTGCAATATTCTTGAACATAATATTGTTTCCATGGTAACAGTAGCCTCGCCAAATATGGTATTTTTTGCTATTTTAGGCAGGTTTTTATTCTTTATTTTCCGAATATTGCCGGTGACCCCCAATTTTTAACTGCTGTATAGCTTTCACTTATAATAAGGAATCTTATTCCTGAAAATAAAAAAATTCTGTAGATTAGAACAGCCAGAATAAAAAATTGCGGATTTAAAGTTTTCCAATCTACAGATTTTTTTTAAATTTTGATATTCTATTTGTTTTAAAAGAAGTTATCCTTGTGCAAAATTTCATCACATGTCACCGTGCAAAATTTTGAATTACGCCGTTTTACTGTGGTATCTCACTCGCTCGGCCGAAAGTTTTTCGAGCTCTGCAAGATCAATGAATTGACATGCGCGTACATGTTTTCGCAGGCGCATCTCCAGAAAAACACGCACAAAAAGTTTTTAGTCTCGTCGAAATATCAAATATATGTTGTGTTTTCTTGCTTAGACTGCAAATATATTTAGTTTTGCATGCTAACTCGGAATATCGCCATGAAACAGGTGATTGTGTCGTTTGGTATAAGATATGTGTGGCACGTATGAACTTTTTGGCTTCTGTACATGATAGTTATATTCGTTTTCAGTCGAAACTTGTGTGTTTTCATGTTGTTGACAATTTAAAACAGTTTGAGCCGGCGTATGATGCTGTTTGACTGGATTCCTTTGCTGTTAGTGACACTTTGAGTACATTTACCAGTTGTAAGTGTAAAAAACTCTGGATATGAACTTATAAATCGCCAAATATTGGAGTAAAAAACGTTTCGCCGGTCGGGCCGTTCGCCGGTTTTCACAAGAGTTCGAACGTTAAACATTGCATTTTTTACCTTAAAATATCTTCTAAAAAGACTAGCTATTCAATGTTCAGGGCTAAATCAGGACGAAGTTTGTTCTTTGAGAACAAATGAGAACAAAAAAGACTCAAAACATCAAAATAAACATGACTTGTGATTCGGATTTTAGACTGAAAAAGTTGTATTTATTTTTACAGATATTTGTAATATTTTCGCGCGAAAACTCAAGATTAGGTACCAGTCGCCCAATGATGAAAAGTGTATGGAGCCACCTTAAAGCAAGAAAAAGTCGATATCGTATCACTTGACATAGCAAAGTCGCTAGTCCCTGATAACCGTCAACTTTCTGATGATGACAGAGATAGTAACGACCAGGATTCTGGTGACGACGATGTTGTCGTGCAGGAGATTGGAAGTGATGAGGATGATATTGATTCCGACGACGATGAAGGACAAATTTGTGAAGGTGATGCGGGAGAAGAGGAGGAGGAGGAAGAAAACATTTCCAACCTTTTGCAGACCACAAGATCTGGTAGAGTTTGCCGGACATGGAAGGGACGAGCCAGTGCTATAGACTAATTTACATAAAGATTTCAAATGATGTACTATTTAATGCATGTATAGGAGTGTTTTATACTATATAGCCATATTTTATTCACGAAATTATGTCGCTGTTTAATTTGATGCTTGACCGATTGGAAGGAAGCTATCTAAGGAAGGGGACTGTCACAATTTTCTGGGCTATTATTTTGTGGGGGGCTAAAATTTTTGGGCGCTAATTTGAAAGGGGGTCAACATTTTTGGGCCCTCGTTTTAGATATTTTACGGCCCCCCCCCTAATAATTAATGACCGCTCCCTTAGTAATATTGCGTAATTTGATCATATATAAGCCCGCTTGACTTTCAAAGCTCATAAATCGCTACAATGTAGCCAGTGACTAAGACTATCGTTATAGATTAGTATATATTTTTATACTGAATCGAATGGTGGTATTTTCATCTACATAGCGTGTACTGAACCGAAGATATAAACGAAACATCCGTACTCCGTAGAACGTGCACGTTCTACGCGTAATGGACCCTGCTGAGAAAGAGTTCACGTATTTCCCTCATTACCCATGCATACGCTTTTGTCTTCTAAATTTCCCCGGGAAATTACTAAACCTCCCTCGGTTTGCGGGGTTATTTAATCACTAATTTCCCTCAAAGCATGCGTTTACTTATGATAATTGTGGGACAAACATTCGACATTATTCTTATTAAAAACAATTGCCGTTAGTAGTTAGTAATATAAAATATTCTGAGCGTCTCAAAAAAGTAAGGAATTCAAGGTTTCTGTACTACTTTTTGAACATGTAAAGCCGTGCTTTTTCGCTTTATCGATAAACTTTGAGTTTGAAATAAAATGATTTCAAATTCTCGCATGCAAATAACGTTGCTTTCTTTTTTATTTTAAAAAAATCAGTATAATATAATAAAAAAGGGTATATAGTCAATAAAGTATACATTGAAATTATATGCTGTCTTGTTTCGTTTATACGCAACGTAACAACGTTTATACGATCGGCTTTTAAAGCAATTATAAACTTACCTTCGTTAACGTCGGCGCCTTTGCTGCCTTCTTTTAACCGATTCTTTCGCTCTTTTTTCTTAAAAAGCTTTTGAAATTCACAAAATCTTGCAAAAATGAAATAGATTTGCAAGAAATCATCAAATCAAGAAAATGAAAAAATGTTTGCTATTTCGCTGTCGTCATGCAGCCGTTATGCTGTCATTTACGTCATACAGTCCGCCATATTTTTGAGATCAGTGAGGATGACCACCCACGTTGGTCACCCACGCCCGCGATCATTGATGAACTTTAGACTTCGCTAATGCTTTTTTTCCCCGGGTGTAAATAGCCGGGGGGAATTAGTACCCTCGCCCCGGGCTTACGCCCGGAACGGCGCTCCGCGCCGTTGGCTCGGGGATAACAAATATACTGTTTTATAGCCAAACATTTGACAAGAAAATTGACTTAATACGATCGCTCGAAAACGTGGCTGACTCGAAAACGTCGAAGACTCGAAAACGTGGCTGCGTCAAGACCGATAATGTTAAGGCAAAGAGTACAGAAAGTTACAGAAAGGCCTCTACACTTTGACATATATATAGCATATTATGCTATATAGATATATTGCGTGAAGGTTTCTTAATTTAAGAAACAAACAACAACATATTATATTGCTATATGATATTTTGCGTGAGTTCTTAAGAACGAAGCAACAACATATTATATTTATTTATTCATGTAAGGATGTTCCCGTTCCCGTGTTATGTACGCGTGTGGTCTCTTGACAAAGAAGCAAAATTACGTTGATATATTGCGTGAGTTCTTAAGAACGAAGCAACAACATATTGTCATATTATTGATATAAGAAATGTCTATTGACTTGCATATTATTTTTCCATTGGATGCAGTTGATCTCTTGAGAAGGAAGCAACGACATATTATATTGATATATTGCGTGTAGGTTTCTTAATTTAAGAAAGAAAGAAAGAACAACATATTATATTGCTATATGATATATTGCGTTAGTTCTTAAGAACGAAGCAACAACATTATATATTATATTTATTTATTCATATCAGGATCTTCCCGTTCCCGTGTTATGTACGCATGCATGGTCCCATGAGAACGAAGCAAAATTATGTTGATATAGTGCGTGAGTTAATTTTTGACTTAAGAACGGAGCAACAATATATTATATTATTGATATAAGGATCTTCCCGTTCCCGTGCCATGTATGTGGTCTCCGTTGAGAACGAAGGAAAATTATATTGATATATTGCGCGTCTCTTGAGAACAAAGGAACGTTTCTTAAGCGAACGTTCACAACATATTATATTGATATATTGCGTGATTTCTTAAGAACGAAGCAATTACAACATATTAGGCTATATCATGATTGATATATAAGGATCTTTCCTTTCCGCGTTATATAAATGTGGTCTCTTGAGAACGAAGCAACAACATATTATATTGATATATTGCGTGTAGGTTTCTTAATTTAAGAAAGAAACAACAACATATTATATATTGCTATATGATATATTGCGTGAGTTTTTAAGAACGAAGCAATAACATATTGTTATATTATTGATATAAGAAATGTCTACTGACTTCCATATTATTTTCCCATTGGACCAATTGACAGGTAATTTTCCAATGGAAAGGCTATTTCGTCCATTGGATCCAATGGACAGGTAAAATTCCATTGGACAATAATTGGTCCATTGGATCCATTGGACCATTGGAACATCTCTCTGGTTTCATAATCATGTCCACATGGAGTCTTGCAACCTGTTAATTACGTAATGGTAAAAACGCGGAAGCTCTTATCCGGTTGATGCATTGTTCCGATCGGCAACCTTCACATGGTCTGTTATTCGGGTGATGCATAGTTCCGACAGTTGATCCATTGCTGGCCAATGGACATTCCATTTGTCCATTGGATCCAATGGACACGCAAAAGTCCAATGGAAAATTGGAGGTCCATTTGATCCATTTGACAAATGGAATGTCCAATGGCCTTTTGATTATTCCATTGGACATCTTGCATAGGTATTGGACATGTATGTAATAAACTGTGATTATTTCCTATCAAACGTCCATTAAAACGCAATTTGAAAATTTAGATATACAAACAAAATTTAAACATAATACTTCTCAAACAAATTTGACTCCTTGAATTTGATTAACTTACTTGAAAATTTAGATATACAAACAAAATTTAAACATAATACTTCTCAAACAAATTTGACTCCCTCAAAAATTTGATTAACTTAAATGACAGTGACAGTGTCGAAATACGTGTGGGATTGTATAGGAAAGGAAAGGAAAGGGAATACAAATATGCAATACAAAGTGGTGGTCCATGTCAAACGTCAGAGGTTTGAGCAACTATGGCGTACCAGAATGCTCAGAGAAATGAATTTATTGTCGTCTTAAAAGCTTCGAAAAAAGGATGATTATTAAAAATTATCAGGACCGATATATATTGATGGTAAATGATATAGAGGGGAAAGTACAGGACACTATAAACTTCACATCTGTATTCTAACAAGTGACCTTAGCTTGCTTCTGTAGCAGTCTGTAAGCGGTGCTTGTCCAGTTTCTAATGGTGTGCTCTTATTTCGTAGGTAACAGCAGCCAATGGTAATCGAGCATTGACATTATTGATTGCAGTAATAGCGACCACT
>CACRXK020011264.1:0-16573 GCA_902702795.2 Paramuricea clavata | reverse complement strand
TAATTTTCTTCTTAGCACTTTCCACTTCGTAGGTGTCATCGTCGATCACGTTCATTTGGCGGTAGAATGGTGAGTTGATTAATTCAGAAACCTCATCATCGTTGCAGTAATCCACCTTGCGATGACGCTCTTTGTTGGTGATGGTCTTCCCGTATGAGCTGTATAGAAATACAAAAATGAGTATTTCTTGAATACGTCACAACAGCGTGATTTTAAAACTCACCTATTCCCGACCAATTTCATCGTGTCCGCGATGATGGCTTTGGAGGGGTCTGCATCACCAGCACGACGAGCATCCGATACAGCGTCACCGAAAGGTTTGAAGCATGGCTTAGGGGTATACTCGACTATCTGGTAGACGTGTGTTACCTAAAACGATAATACAATTTGTTAAAAAAAATTTCTCCTGCAATTTTACAAGTTTTTAATATTTAAAACGTACCTCTAAACCATGTTCTAAGTACCATTTTAGAAGAGGAGTTGCCAACATTATCTTCTTTCCGATCATACTTCCAATGAGACTCCGCCGAGGTCGGGGCATGATGTTGTTTTCTTCGGCATAGCTCTTCATGAACTCACCGATGTCTTCTCGACGTATTTCGGTATTCTTGAAGATGGGGCACATCTCTTTGAAGTATTCTCGCAAACTCTCAGGTACGTGTATATCACACTCCACACATCCAAATAGTTTATCATTCTTCACTGCGTTGATAATGGACTGTTTGGTCATGGTTTTCAATTTATCCAGTGGTCGACGCAGATGGGTGGCGATGAATCGTTGCAGCGCGCTGTTTCGTTTCTTCATATCTCGCCACTCACATTCCCAACATTCAACGAGATTGAATCCCTGCTTCGTGATATAGGCACTGTTTCTTTTTGTCTCTTCAAGGAGTTCTTTCATGGGCTTATCACGCTTCTCGTTGACTTCTTTACCTTCGTTAAGTTGGCAGTTGTGGCCATGCCAATAACATCCTAGTAGAATAAAGTATACTATTAAAGATCCTACAAAAGAAAAAATAAATTATCCTGCAGACCCACGCAATCGCTAAAAACTCATCAACTTACTCCCACACAATTAACTTAATCCTAGCTAATTAATCTTAACTAATTTCAACTTACCATGAAACTGAAAAACCGTTTGTGATTCAGCGTGAAAACCGTCAACAGGGAGACGACGAGTGCCAATTCTTTTCTCCGTGTTGTTGTACTCGTGTCTGATCTGTATTCTCCGCTGGTTCGCTTTCCACTCCAAACACTCTATTGCCATTTTTCCACTCCACCGTTTCTTAAACCCATCTTCCTCTAACCGTCTTGTGTACTGCCCCGTCGGCATATTCTGCATGATGGCCCAGAGGTACAGTGCATTGGCATCGTATCCAACCACATTCTTACAGGGTTTCGATTCTTTTCCTTTGGCTCGCATTTCTTCCTTCCGTATTGATGTTTTCCCTTCCTCATGGTACCTGTTAAAGATAATACTTGGGCCCCCTACGTTATTGTCTTTCATGGTATAGTACATATCTTTGTCCTTGTCGCTGAACAAGGAGAAGTAGGTGTCTGGAATGTTTGAAAACAAGTATTTCATAGTTAAGCCAGGCACACTTACTCCATCCTTAAACATGTCAATGTTTCTTTCTTGCCAG
This sequence comes from Paramuricea clavata, assembly GCA_902702795.2. NCBI lineage: Eukaryota > Metazoa > Cnidaria > Anthozoa > Malacalcyonacea > Plexauridae > Paramuricea > Paramuricea clavata. The sequence goes on along the minus strand of CACRXK020011264.1, from coordinate 14,930 downwards.
AAATTGCTCATTTTCTGGACAGCCTCGAGGAAAGGTACGACATCTAAGTTATTGTACCACACGAGAAAGTCACGGAAAGTTTTCATATTCTGTTCGTTCCATACACGCTCGCAATACTCATACTGTTCCTCGGTGATATCGGTTCCGGACAGATTGGAATGGAAGGTTTCGCGTGGTGGTAGGGTTGGGTTGTTCAACTTTCCAAGGGAATCAACCCACTCGTAAGGGAAGTAGCCTTTTGTCTGGGAGCACTCGTACGCTTTGAGGAACTGTTCGTAACTGAAACCGGGGGCCAAGTAGTTTGTGATATCGAGAAACTTTAAGTGTTGCGTCTTAAGACACATATGATTGTTGTTTCTCTTTATCACAAACTTAACTTGCTCGTGTTTCACTAGGTAAGAGAAGAATGGGTTCTTAGCAGCATTTATATCGTACTTGCCCGAGATGAAGCCGATCACAGGAAGTTCCATCAAGTAAAGTTCCAACTTCTCGACCAACTTTTCCAGTGGGTGGGTTTTTTCTGCTTCGTCCTCATTCACTTCGTCCCCAACCACTTCGCCATCACTCACTTCCCTCTCCTAAAAATATACAGCATAATAAGTACGAATATTATAAACATCTAATAGACCAAATATATAGTTTACCTCGTTATCCAACCCCATCGGACATTCTGCCAGCTGCTCCTCTGAATTTGGCTAAAATAGAAGAAACATGGTATAAGTTCAACAGTATAAGAAATAAGGATTTCACCATTTACCTCATCTACCTCCTCGTTTTCACTCGCCTAAAGATATAAGAAAAAAATATTAAGGATATGAAATATACTAATACGTGTGAATTATACCTGATTAACTCGTTCCTCAATTTGACGAAACACATCCGCAAACAGATCCAACAACAAGACATAACTTTCTTGACTAATTTTTACCAAATATTCCACGAACTGTTGGATCATTTCACTTGTACTGCCAGACGAGACGAAGCATTTGGGTTGATCATAACCAGGGACGTTCGAACATACAGAGACACTCAAGGGGATATGTTCAGCTTCCCACGTCAACTTTGCTGTATTTCGTGGATGTTCGGTTTCACGTTTGAAATAACATTCAAAGTCAAAGGTGGCGCGATAAGGGAAGTACTTGAGGTCTTCAGGGATCTCGATACCTTCATCGGCCAACAAGTCGAAGATAGATTGTGGAACTTTATAGACTCCGCCAGGAAAATGTGACGAACTGTCGCCTCGCAGGTTCGCTCGTGTCGGTTTAAGGCTCTCGCTGTTTTCCACATCTTGTCACACTTGGAACAACAGTAAGACTTGGAATACATCGCCAAGTTCTTAATGTAGCTGAAGTGACTACCGTAGAGGTTCAGATACATCGAATTGGCATATCTACGATGGGAGCGCTGTATGAGTTGAGCCACAAAGGAGGTCGTGGCGTCATCTTCGTCATGTAACTCTGTAAGGCGATAGACGTAAATGTTCAACTCGAATAACTTTTCCAACTCTGGGAGCTCTTCGAGTGTCACACCGTCAAAATCGTCACTATCGTCATATTGTTCATAAAAATGCTGAGTATCACGTTCTAAATTTTTGGAATGACATCCACGGTGTAGGGCCAAACAACGAAAGAAGCATAGTTTGTCTTCGTATGGCAAGCCAGTGTTTTTATCACAGTCGAGCGACACAATGGCAGGATTCTCCAACACGTATTTGGGTAGACGCACAGAACGTCCGATGGGATGGTCTCGAAGTTTGGTGACGTAGAAGGTAACGTTGGTAATATCCATGACAATCCATTTCGAGTTGGGCCGTTGTTTGTTGGCCCATTCATGAATGTCGATGTTTTCCAACGCTGTACGCACTTGAACCAAATCGTCGCGGTTATTAATCTGGAATGGGGAGTCGAAGACACGGTTGTTGTTAGCTGAGGGGTGGTGATATTGCATCTGCTCCGTTTCGTTGTTAAACAAAACAAAGCCAAAGGATAGATTCAATTTAAAGACGGTCGACTGATCTTCAAATATACGGTCTATATCGTTCACAAGTTGACCCATATTCAACGAGCTCAAACGATAATTATACCAGTCTTGCACTCGATTGCCTCGGCTTTGTCGCGTACGTATAGCACGCCAATGCTCTCGGTGGAGTTGGGAAGGAAGGTTAGATGGGGGTAATAGGGGATCTTGAGGGAACGGTTGGGGTCCTATAGAAATAACACCCGATTCTTTATTTTTGTCTAGAGCTCCGCACTAATTTTGTCATACAAACACCCGATTCATAAAAAATCAACATAAGTCTAACATAATTAGGATCATGCAAATTTCACAGGGCAACATAATAAACCTACACAATACTCGATTATTTTAGCCTAGACTAAACGCTAGCGAATGTTACTAAATGATAAATACTCGTACAATGACATAAATTAATAGTTCTAAATCAAATGACCATGAAGTCTAGCACGAATAATTAGGAGCATTCCACACTATAAACCCATGCTTAAAATTACTCATTATTTTTATCAGGTTTTCAAAACACAAACATCAGTGAAACAACATGAAAACAGCATGAAAATATTTTTCAAATGTAAACGTTAGGATTTCAAAGTCTTTCTTTCTTAAATGTTAGGATTTCAAAGTCTTTCTCCAGGCAATGTTTTAAAACCGAGGTTGCGAGTAATTAACATTGTCAACATACACATCAAATCACCACAATCAATATACTATATGCGGTATAAAAATTTGAATTTCATACCTTCGTTGACGACAGCAGACGTAGAAGCACCTAAAAAGGAAAAAAAAAATGTATTAGTGGTGTTTAACAATCATAGCAACGGAAAACACGCATGCAAATGCTTACCTTCGTTAACGCGTGTCGAAGATCTTGTAGGTTCTTAAAAGAGAGAAAATATCTGTATAAATAAAAAGTTAGTAATCAAAATATTTTCATTTATACATACCTGGTTCATCAGTTCTTTGCCTTTTTGCTCGCCGGGTCGGCAACTTCGTACGCTTCCCACGACCAACTTGATGGACATCGTGTTGATGGGCTTGTAAGGGGAATATATTGCGGAACACCTCACCGCAGATATTGCAAGTATATTCCCTTTGGGCTCTTCGTTGTTCGTGCATTCTCACATACCGGTTCAAAGCATCCTTGAAATAATATAAGTAGATATTATTAGCTCAAAATACTTTACCATGTTTTGAAATATATCCCTGTAAATTACGTACCTTCCGATTAAACGTTTTGTGGCAACGCGAACACTCGTGATCTTTGTCACTGTGAGTTTTCATGTGTCGGTTCAAAGCATCCTTGAAATCATATAAATACTATTAGCTCAAAATGTTTTAATATGTTTTGAAATATATCCCTGTAAATTACATACCTTTCGATTAAACTTTTTGCGACAACGCGAACACTCGTGGTTTTTGTCACTGTGAGATTTCATATGTCGGTTCAGGTTGTCCGAACGCGTAAATACGCGACCACATTCATCACAACACACACCTGGTTCTGTCGAAGCCGTTTCATCGTGTTGCCAATCATTCCATTCCGCAAGAATCTCCTCTTGAGTTTCAGGGGACCAAGAAAATGTGTCCACGGCACAAAGCTGGCGATAATCTCATCATTTTCCAGTTCGCTCATAAATCGATCTCTCCATGGTGTTTATGACGTCGTATATCGACGTCATAAACACCAAACCTGATGGTGTTTATGTCGTCGTATATCGACGTCATAAACACCAGTCTTGATGGTGTTTATGACGTCGTATATCGACGTCATAAACACCAAACTTGATGGTGTTTATGACGTCGAATATCGACGTCATAAACACCAAACTTGATGGTATTTATGACGTCCTATATCGACGTCATAAACACCAAACTTGATGGTGTTTATGACGTCGAATATCGACGTCATATACACCAAACTTGATGGTGTTTATGACGTCGTATACATACAGCACGCATGTTCGCCGACGATACTAATATTATAGTGTCCGGTAAATCAATTAAGGAAGCTAAGGTGGCTGTTAATGTCGATCTCAATAATATCAGAGAATGGCTTCTATCGAACAGGCTCTCTCTTAACTTTGTCAAAACGGAATATCTTTTGATTGGATCACGCCACAATATTAACACGTTAGAAGAACAACGGCGTGTTTTTATTGGAGATGAACCAATTAAAGGTGTTCATGTTACAAAAACTCTTGGAGTCAAAATTGATCAATTTTTTACTTGGGACAGTCATATTGACCAAATTTCTAAAAAAATATCTTCTGGAATAAGTGCCATGAAAAAGATAAAGGATTTCACTAATTCTGATACTTTGAAGTCGGTCTATTATGGTCTTGTCCAACCCCATTTCGACTACGGTTGTGAAGTTTGGAATTCCATTAATAGAGGCCAGTCTGAACGACTACAAAAACTTCACAACAGATGTGCTAGAATTATAATGAACTTTAAAGATGAGCCTGTGCAATCTCAACTGGCCCTCGATCAATTAGGGTGGATAAGCTTGGAAGAAAGGCGAAAACATAATATGGCCCGTCTCATGTTTAAGGTTGTCAATAATTTGGCACCATCGAGGTTCTCATCAATGTTCCAGAATTCTAACCATATCCACAGTTATAATTTACGAGGTTCAAATTCGTCTCTCTTTCTGCCACGACCAAATACCGAGTATGGCAGAAAATGTTTTCGATATAGTGGGGTTAAAATCTGGAATAGCATTCCTGAACAAGTAAGAAACAGCGAATCTTTAAATTCTTTCAATAGAAATATTTCCTCTGTTAGTCTGACGAATTAGCTATTTGAGTTTTGTATACCATTTGTTTTGTAATATGTATTTCTATCCTATCCTTGATGGTGTTTATGACTTCGAATATCGACGTCATAAACACCAGACTTGATGGTGTTTATGAGGTCGTATATCGACGTCATAAACACCAAACTTGATGGTGTTTATGACGTCGTATATCGACGTCATAACCACCAAACTTGATGGAGTTTATGATGTCAAATATCGACGTCATAAACAGTAAACGTGATGGTGTTATGACGTCGTATATCGACGTCATAAACAGCAAATTTGATTGTGTTTATTACGTGGAATATCGACGTCATAAACACCAAACTTGATGGTGTTTATGACGTCGTATATGGACGTCATAAACACCAATCTTGATGGTGGTTATTACCTCGAATATCGACGTCATAAACATCAACCTTGAAGGTGTTTATGACGTCGAATATCGACGTCATAAACACCAAACATTATGGTGTATAAACACCAAACTTGATGGTGTTTATGACGTCGTATATCGACGCCATAAACACCAAGCTTGATGGTGCTTATGACGTCGAATACCGATGTCATAAACACCAAACTTGATACAGTTTATGACGTCGAATATCGACGACATAAACACCAAACTGGACAGTGTTTATGACGTCGTATGTCGACGTCATAAACACCAAACTTGATGGTGTTTATGACGTCGTATATCGACGTCATAAACACAACATTGATGGTGTTTATGACGTCGAATATCGACGTGATAAACTCCAAACTTGATGGTGTTTATGACGTCGAATATCCACGTCATTAACACCAAACTTGATACTGTTTATGACGTCGAATATTGACATCATATATCGACGTCATAAACACCAAACTTGATGCTGTTTATGGCGTCGTATATCGACGCCATAAACACCAAACTTGATGGTGTTCATGACGTCGTATATGGACGTCATCAACACCAAACTTGATGGTGTTTATGACGTCGAATATCGACGTCCTAAACACCAAACTTGATACTGTTTATGACGTCGACTATCGACGTCATAAACACCAAACTTGACGGTGTTTATGACGTCGTATGTCGACGTCATAAACACCAAACTTAATGGTGTTTATGACGTCGTAGATCGACGTCATAAACACCAAACTTGATGGTGTTCATGACGTCGTAAATCGACGTCATAAACACCAAACTTGATACTGTTTATGACGTCGAATATCGACGTCATAAACACCAAACTTGATGGTGTTTATGACGTCGTATATAAAAGTCATCAATACCAAACTTGATGGTGTTTATGACGTCGTATATCGACGTCATAAATACCAAACTTGATGGTGTTTATGACTTCGTATATCGACGTCATAAACACCAAACTTGATGGTTTTGTGAAGTCGAATATCGACGTCATAAACACCAAACTTGAAGGTGTTTATGACTTCATATATCGACGGTATAAACACCAAACTTGATGGTGTTTATGAGGTGGTATATCGACGCCATAAAAACCAAACTTGATCGTGTTTATGACGTCGTATATCGACGCCATAAACACCAAACTTGATGGTGTTCATGACGTCGTATATCGACGTCATCAACACCAAACTTGATGGTGTTTATGACGTCGAATATCGACGTCCTAAACACCAAACTTGATACTGTTTATGACGTCGACTATCGACGTCATAAACACCAAACTTGACGGTGTTTATGACGTCGTATGTCGGCGACATAAACACCGAACTTGATGCTGTTTATGACGTCGAATATCGACGTCATATACACCAAACTAGATGGTGTTTATGACGTCGAATATCGACGTCATAAACACCAAACTTGATGGTGTTTATGAGGTCGTATATCGACGCCATAAAAACCAAACTTGATAGTGTTTATGACGCGAATATCGACGTGATAAACACCAAACTTGATGCTGTTTATGACGTCGTATATCGACGCCATAAGCACCAAGCTTGATGGTGTTTATGACGTCGTATATCGACGTCATAAACAACAAATTTGACGGTTTTTATGACGTTGAATATCGACTACCATAAACACTTAACTTGATGCAGTTTATGACGTCGAATATCGACGCCATAAACACCAAACTTGATGGTGTTTATGACGTCGTATATCGACGTAATAAACACCAAACTTGATGGTGTTTATTACGTCGCATATCGACGCCATTAACACCATACTTGATGGTGTTTATGACGTCGAATATCGACTTCATAAACACCAAACTTGGTTTTGTTTATGACGTCGTATATCGACGTAATAAACACCAAACTTGATGGTGTTTATGACTTCGTATATCGACGTCATAAACACCAAACTTGATGGTGTTTATGACGTCGTATATCGACGCCATAAACAACAAACTTGATGGTGTTTATGACGTCGCATATCGACGCCATAAACACCAAACTTGACGGTGTTTATGACGTCGAATATCGACGTCATAAACACCAAACTTGATTGTGTTTATGACGTCGAATATCGACGCCATAAACACTAAACTTGATGCTGGTTATGACGTCGTATATCGACGTCATAAACACCAAACTTGATGGTGTTTATGACGTTGAATATCGACGTCATAAACACCAAACTTGCAGGTGTTTATGACGTCGAATATCGACATCATAAACACCAAAGTTGCTGGTGGTTATGACGTCGAATATCGACGTCATAAACACGAAACTTGATGGTGTTTGTGACGTCGTATATCAACGACATAAACACCAAACTTGATGGTGTTTATCACGTCGAATATCGACGTAATAAACAGCAAACTTGATGGTGTTCATGACGTCGTATATCGACGTCATAAACACCAAACTTGATGGTGTTTATGACGTCGAATATCGACGTCATAAACACCAAACTTGATGGTTTTTATGACGTCGTATATCGACGTCATAAACACCAAACTTGATGGTGTTTATGACGTCGTATATTGACGGCATAAAAACAAAACTTGATCGTGTTTATGACGTGGAATATCGACGTGATAAACACGATACTTGATGGCGTTTATGACGTCGAATATCGACATCATAAACACCAAACTTGCTGCTGGTTATGACGTCGAATATCGATGTCATAAACACCAAACTTGATGGTGTTTATGACGTCGTATATCGACGTCATAAACACCAAACTTGATGGTGTTTATGACGTCGTATATTGACGCCATAAAAACTAAACTGGATCGTGTTTATGACGTCGTATATCGACGCCATAAACACCAAACTTGATGGTGTTTATGACGTCGAATATCGACGTCATAAACAGCAAACTTTATCGTGTTTATGACGTCGTATATCGACCTCATAAACACCAAATTAATGGTGTTTATGACGTTGAATATCGACGTCATAAACTCCAAACTTGATGGTGTTTATGACGTCGAATATCGACGTCATAAACACCAAACTTGATACTGTTATGACGTCGAATATCGACGTCATAAACACCAAACTTGGCGGTGTTTATGACTCCGAATATCGATTGAGCAATCCGCCGTTAGTACCTAATCTAGAGCTTTATCACTATAACCACCAGTAGATACTTTACTAGACTGAAGCTTGGTCAGTTCTTGTACTATTTGACAAACACTAACCAATTGTTCTTTGGGTTTGACCGATGTTTCAGCCAACGCGTAAGATAAACAGCCTTCGTCAGTATCAGTTCGCTTAACACATTTTGAGATCAAAACACTCAACAACCATGTCTTAAAAGATTCGCCATCCCTTCCGTTAAATGTAAGCGAATTTAGTTTGCCAGGATACCAGGTCATAATAAAATTTGAATTTCAGTTGGTGAACTGTTTAGATTTACCTCCGCTTGACCAGACAGCCCGATCACATTTTCAACAAAATTCTGCAACGAACGAAAGCCTTGAGACCATATAACTCGTTTCCCATCATAAACTAAGTCGGCTTGATCCTTTAACAATTTGATCGAATTAATATCAATGCTTTCGAACGACATTTCTTTATATTTTCGCGAGTTCAACAAATCGTGACCGTCCGCCTTCTTTATTTATTTATGCAAACTTTTTGTTGTTTATGACGTCGTATATCGACGTCATAAACACCAAATTCGATGGTGCTTATGACGTTGAATATCAACGTCATAAACACCAAACTTGATGGCGTTTATGACGTCGAATATCGACGCCATAAACACCAAACTTGATGCTGTTTATGACGTCGTATATCGACGCCATAAGCACCAAACTTGATGCTGTTTATGACGTCGTATATCGACGTCATAAACACCAAACTTGATGGTGTTTATGACGTCGTATATCGACGCCATAAACACCAACCTTGATGCTGATTATGAAGTCGTATATCGACGTCATAAACACCAAACTTGATGGTGTTTTTGACGTTGAATATCGACGCCATAAACACCAAACTTGATGGTGTTGATAACGTCGAATATCGACGCCATAAACACCAAACTTGATGGTGTTTATGACTTCGTATATCGACGTCATAAACACCAAACTTGATGGTGTTTATGACGTTCAATATCGACGTCATAAACACCAAACTTGATGATGTTGATGACGTCGAATATCGACGCCATAAACATCAAACTTGATGGTGTTTAAGACGTCGTATATCGACGTCATCAACACCAAATTTGATGGTGTTTATGACGTCGGATATCGACGTCATAAACACCAAACTTGATGGTGTTTATGACGTCGTATGTCGACGCCATAAACACCTAACTTAATGGTGTTTATGACGTGCAATATCGACGCCATAAACACCAAACTTGATGGTGTTTATGACGCTGAATATCGACGCCATAAACATCAAACTTGATGGTGTTTAAGACGTCCAACAACGACGTCATCAACACCAAACTTGGTGTTGTTTATGACGTCGTATATCGACGTCATAAACACCGAACTTGATGGTGTTTATGACGTTGAATATCGACGTCATAAACACCAAACTTGATGATGTTGATGACGTCGAATATCGACGCCATAAACATCAAACTTGATGGTGTTTAAGACGTCGTATATCGACGTCATCAACACCAAATTTGATGGTGTTTATGACGTCGAATATCGACGTCATAAACACCAAACTTGATGGTGTTTATGACGTCGTATATCGACGCCATAAACACCTAACTTGATGGTGTTTATGACGCCGCAGATCGACGCCATAAACATAAAACTTGATGGTGTTTATGACGTCCAACATCGACGTCATCAACACCAAACTTGGTGTTGTTTATGACGTCGTATATCGACGTCATAAACACCAAACTTGATGTTGTTTATGACGTCGTATATCGACGCCATAAACAACAAACTTGACGGTGTTTATGACGTCGCATTTCGACGCCATAAACAGCAAACTTGACTGTGTTTATGACGCCGAATATCGACGCCATAAACACTAAACTTGATGCTGGTTATGACGTCGTATATCGACGTCATAAACACCAAACTTGATGGTGTTTATGACGTTGAATATCGACGTCATAAACACCAAACTTGATGGTGTTTATGACGTCGTATATAAAGGTCATCAATACCAAACTTGATGGTGTTTATGACGTCGTATATCGACGTCATAAATACCAAACTTGATGGTGTTTATGACTTCGTATATCGACGTCATAAACACCAAACTTGATGGTTTTGTGAAGTCGAATATCGACGTCATAAACACCAAACTTGAAGGTGTTTATGACTTCATATATCGACGGTATAAACACCAAACTTGATGGTGTTTATGAGGTGGTATATCGACGCCATAAAAACCAAACTTGATCGTGTTTATGACGTCGTATATCGACGCCATAAACACCAAACTTGATGGTGTTCATGACGTCGTATATCGACGTCATCAACACCAAACTTGATGGTGTTTATGACGTCGAATATCGACGTCCTAAACACCAAACTTGATACTGTTTATGACGTCGACTATCGACGTCATAAACACCAAACTTGACGGTGTTTATGACGTCGTATGTCGACGACATAAACACCGAACTTGATGCTGTTTATGACGTCGAATATCGACGTCATATACACCAAACTAGATGGTCTTTATGACGTCGAATATCGACGTCATAAACACCAAACTTGATGGTGTTCATGAGGTCGTATATCGACGCCATAAAAACCAAACTTGATAGTGTTTATGACGCGAATATCGACGTGATAAACACCAAACTTGATGCTGTTTATGACGTCGTATATAGACGCCATAAGCACCAAGCTTGATGGTGTTTATGACGTCGTATATCGACGTCATAAACAACAAATTTGACGGTGTTTATGACGTTGAATATCGACTACCATAAACACTTAACTTGATGCAGTTTATGACGTCGAATATCGACGCAATAAACACCAAACTTGATGGTGTTTATGACGTCGTATATCGACGTAATAAACACCAAACTTGATGGTGTTTATGACGTCGTATATCGACTACCATAAACACTTAACTTGATGCAGTTTATGACGTCGAATATCGACGCCATAAACACCAAACTTGATGGTCTTTATGACGTCGTATATCGACGTAATAAACACCAAACTTGATGGTGTTTATGACTTCGTATATAGTCGTCATAAACAACAAACTTGATGGTGTTTATTACGTCGCATATCGACGCCATTAACACCATACTTGATGGTGTTTATAACGTCGAATATCGACTTCATAAACACCAAACTTGGTTTTGTTTATGACGTCGTATATCGACGTAATAAACACCAAACTTGATGGTGTTTATGACTTCGTATATCGACGTCATAAACACCAAACTTGATGGTGTTTATGACGTCGTATATCGACGCCATAAACAACAAACTTGACGGTGTTTATGACGTCGTATGTCGACGTCATAAACACCAAACTTAATGGTGTTTATGACGTCGTAGATCGACGTCATAAACACCAAACTTGATACTGTTTATGACGTCGAATATCGACGTCATAAATACCAAACTTGATGGTGTTTATGACTTCGTATATCGACGTCATAAACACCAAACTTGATGGTTTTGTGACGTCGAATATCGACGTCATAAACACCAAACTTGAAGGTGTTTATGACTTCATATATCGACGGTATAAACACCAAACTTGATGGTGTTTATGAGGTGGTATATCGACGCCATAAAAACCAAACTTGATCGTGTTTATGACGTCGTATATCGACGCCATAAACACCAAACTTGATGGTGTTCATGACGTCGTATATCGACGTCATCAACACCAAACTTGATGGTGTTTATGACGTCGAATATCGACGTCCTAAACACCAAACTTGATACTGTTTATGACGTCGACTATCGACGTCATAAACACCAAACTTGACGGTGTTTATGACGTCGTATGTCGGCGACATAAACACCGAACTTGATGCTGTTTATGACGTCGAATATCGAGGTCATATACACCAAACTAGATGGTGTTTATGACGTCGAATATCGACGTCATAAACACCAAACTTGATGGTGTTTATGAGGTCGTATATCGACGCCATAAAAACCAAACTTGATAGTGTTTATGACGCGAATATCGACGTGATAAACACCAAACTTGATGCTGTTTATGACGTCGTATATCGACGCCATAAGCACCAAGCTTGATGGTGTTTATGACGTCGTATATCGACGTCATAAACAACAAATTTGACGGTGTTTATGACGTTGAATATCGACTACCATAAACACTTAACTTGATGCAGTTTATGACGTCGAATATCGACGCCATAAACACCAAACTTGATGGTGTTTATGACGTCGTATATCGACGTAATAAACACCAAACTTGATGGTGTTTATGACGTCGTATATCGACGTAATAAACACCAAACTTGATGGTGTTTATGACTTCGTATATAGTCGTCATAAACAACAAACTTGATGGTGTTTATTACGTCGCATATCGACGCCATTAACACCATACTTGATGGTGTTTATGACGTCGAATATCGACTTCATAAACACCAAACTTGGTTTTGTTTATGACGTCGTATATCCACGTAATAAACACCAAACTTGATGGTGTTTATGACTTCGTATATAGTCGTCATAAACAGCAAACTTGATGGTGTTTATGACGTCGTATATCGACGCCATAAACAACAAACTTGATGGTGTTTATGACGTCGTATATCGACGCCATAAACACCAAACTTGACGGTGTTTATGACGTCGAATATCGACGTCATAAACACCAAACTTGATTTTGTTTATGACGTCGAATATCGACGCCATAAACACTAAACTTGATGCTGGTTATGACGTCGTATATCGACGTCATAAACACCAAACTTGATGGTGTTTATGACGTTGAATATCGACGTCATAAACACCAAACTTGCAGGTGTTTATGACGTCGAATATCGACATCATAAACACCAAACTTGCTGGTGGTTATGACGTCGAATATCGACGTCATAAACACGAAACTTGATGGTGTTTGTGACGTCGTATATCAACGACATAAACACCAAACTTGATGGTGTTTATCACGTCGAATATCGACGTCATAAACACGATACTTGATGGTGTTGATGACGTCGAATATCGACGTCCTATACACCAAACTTGATGGTGTTTATGACGTCGAATATCGACGTAATAAACACCAAACTTGCTGCTGGTTATGACGTCGAATATCAATGTCATAAACACCAAACTTGATGGTGTTTATGACGTCGTATATCGACGTCATAAACACCAAACTTGATGGTGTTTATGACGTCGTATATTGACGCCATAAAAACTAAACTGGATCGTGTTTATGACGTCGTATATCGACGCCATAAACACCAAACTTGATGGTGTTCATGACGTCGTATATCGACGTCATAAACACCAAACTTGATACTGTTTATGACGTCGACTATCGACGTCATAAACACCAAACTTGATAGTGTTTATGACGTCGAATATCGACGTCATAAACACCAAACTTGATGGTGTTTATGACGTCGTATATCGACGTCATAAACACCAAACTTGATGGTGTTTATTACTTCGTATATCGACGTCATAAACACCAAACTTGATGGCGTTTATGACGTCGAATATCGACGTCATAAACACCAAACTTGATACTGTTATGACGTCGAATATCGACGTCATAAACACCAAACTTGGCGGTGTTTATGACTCCGAATATCGATTGAGCAATCCACCGTTAGTACCTGATCTAGAGCTTTATCACTATAACCACCAGTAGATACTTTACTAGACTGAAGCTTGGTCAGTTCTTGTACTATTTGACAAACACTAACCAATTGTTCTTTGGGTTTGACCGATGTTTCAGCCAACGCGTAAGATAAACAGCCTTCGTCAGTATCAGTTCGCTTAACACATTTTGAGATCAAAACACTCAACAACCATGTCTTAAAAGATTCGCCATCCCTTCCGTTAAATGTAAGCGAATTTAGTTTGCCAGGATACCAGGTCATAATAAAATTTGAATTTCAGTTGGTGAACTGTTTAGATTTTCCTCCGCTTGACCAGACAGCCCGATCACATTTTCAACAAAATTCTGCAACGAACGAAAGCCTTGAGACCATATAACTCGTTTCCCATCATAAACTAAGTCGGCTTGATCCTTTAACAATTTGATCGAATTAATATCAATGCTTTCGAACGACATTTCTTTATATTTTCGCGAGTTCAACAAATCGTGACCGTCCGCCTTCTTTATTTATTTATGCAAACTTGTTGTTGTTTATGACGTCGTATATCGACGTCATAAACACCAAATTCGATGGTGCTTATGACGTTGAATATCAACGTCATAAACACCAAACTTGATGGCGTTTATGACGTCGAATATCGACGCCATAAACACCAAACTTGATGCTGTTTATGACGTCGTATATCGACGCCATAAGCACCAAACTTGATGCTGTTTATGACGTCGTATATCGACGTCATAAACACCAAACTTGATGGTGTTTATGACGTCGTATATCGACGCCATAAACACCAAACTTGATGCTGATTATGAAGTCGTATATCGACGTCATAAACACCAAACTTGATGGTGTTTTTGACGTTGAATATCGACGCCATAAACACCAAACTTG